>MU832160.1:0-84251 GCA_029204225.1 Diphasiastrum complanatum | reverse complement strand
GACAAAGATATACCTCTAGGCCTAAGATGTAGTGAAGCTCACCCATATCTTGCATTTTAAATTCACTACCTGATGCACTTTTTGTCTCATCAACAAGTTTCATGCAACTTCCACTCAAGATGATATCATCTACAGAACAAGAATAACAAGATTGCTATTTATAAATTTAATATACAAAGATGGATCATATGCAATTAGATGGAATCCAAGTGATATAAGATATGAATTGAGCCTTGCATACTAGGACCTTGGGGCTTTCTTATCCCATAAATACTTTCGAATAAGAGACACGCTTTGGATTCATCACCTTCTTTGATAACACCCTTGGGATACTCCATATAGATTTTTTCCTCAAGGTAGCCATTGAGGAAGGCATTAGAAACATCAAGTTGGAAATCCTCTCTTGAAATAGCATGCAATAGAAATGATAATTCTTATAGTGACCATCTACCATGGGTGCAAAAACGTATTAATAATCAGACCATGAATTTGAGCATATCCTTTGGCACATAGTCTTGCTTTGAACTTGTTGATGGATCCATCATTATTGTACTTCACTCGAAACACCCACTTGCATTCAATAACATGCTTGTTGATAGGTGGATCCACGAGCTCCCAAGTATTGTTGGATAAAGGCTTCATACTCTTTTGACATGGCTTCAAACCACTTCTTTGATTGGAGTGCATCTTGGACATCTCTTGGCTCATCACGAGAGATGCAAAATGCATGATAAGAGGTGCCATCCTCCACTTTCTTGTCTTTCTCCACATATGTGAGCCTCCTTGGTTCGGATCTCTATCTCATAGATCTTCTTTGTGTAATTGCTTGAAGATACTCCTCCTCAAGCCTCGACCCCTCCACATCTTGATTGGCATCAGGATTGATAATAGAAGTCTATAAGTTGGCTTTATCTTGACCCCATCCAAGTTGAGTTTTTGATCTTCATGGAAGATCACATCTCTACTTACAACAATCTTATTAGTAGAGGGAATAAAGATTCTATATGCTTTCTTTGTTGATGAATATCCAATCAACACTCCTTTAATAGAACTAGGATCATCATTTTTCTTGAGTCTCTAAAGGTACATGAACAAAGCACACACAACCAAAGACCCTAAGGTGATCTACCTTAGGCTTTTCCTTATACATCATATCATATGGTGTTTTTCCTCCTAGAGCAAGATTTGGAAGTCTATTACAAATATAATTTGCTCAAGAAATTGCTTCTTCCCAAAAATCTTTTGGAAGAGATGCTTATATTCTAAGAGCTTTTGCACATTCACAAAGAGTTCTATTTTTTCTTTCAGCTCCCTCTTGCTCACAAAATTCATTAAACTTGTTGGAGGTAAACTCCCCTCCACCATCACATCTCAGAGCTTTCAAATTACATGAAGATTACTTTTCAACTAAGCTTTGAATTTAAGAAATGCATCAAACACCATAGATTTTAAAGACAAGAGATACACCCAAGAAAATCTTGTGTAATTATCTATAAAAGTAACAAAGCATGTAGATCCTCCTTTGCTCTTGGAAGATGCAAAGTGAACATTCGAGTGCACTAGCTCAAAAGCATGTTGAGACTTGATGTTGGATCTTGGAAAGGGCCTCCTTTGAAATTTGGCAATAGCACAAGCTTCAGAAGGTTGAAGCTCCTTTGATATAGTTTTTGGCAAACCAATAGCTTCTTCATCTTTGACCATGGATGTCATGGCTTTGAAATTGGATTGGCCCAATCTCTTATGCCATAAATCCTCTTGAGAGATCTTGGTCTTGTAGGAAACATCACAAATGTTAGCACTCTCAGTAGAATCTAGTTTGTATAATCTCCCAAATCTAGATCCTCTAGCTATCACCTCATCCTCGCTCTTGATTATACATGTGTCAACATCAAATTTGACATCACGACCATTACATCAAACAATTGACCAACACTAATGAGATTCTTTATTAGTTTTGGCACATAAAGTACATCATTGAGACACAAAACTTTTGACGATGCTACATCCAAAGGGATATTTCCTATTGCTTCAATCCTACACTCAACATCATTTGCAGTATAGATAGAGTTTTTATTACCCTCATAAGGCTTGAGACTAGTAAATGAATTCTTGGAACTAGACATATGGGAATTAGCCCCATTATCAATCCATCACAATTAATTATAATTGAAAGAAGAGGAAGAAAAACCAGACATCATAAGTGAATCATCCTTATCACTCTCATTAGCATCACTCTCTTTTTCATTAGTGAGGTTAGCTTATTTGAATTGGTTCTTTTTCTTGAAGAAATTAGAGGCATAGTGGACTTTCTTGCCACACAAGAAGCACTTGATCTTCTTCTTCTTCCCACTAGATGTTGAAGCTTGAGATGAATGGTCCTTATCTCCATCTTTGGCTTTGTCTTTTTATTTTTCCTTCTTGAAATGTTGTTGATGTTGTCCTTTGCTCCTCCCATTTGGTTTGTCCTTGGTGAATAAATCTTTGTCCTCTCCACCATCCTTCAATGAGAGCGTGTTGATTCTCAAGAGCTTATTCTCCTCCCTACATTCTTCAACAATAAGGAATCTTTGAAGTGCCTCCAAGCTTGGAAGCTCCTCCTTGATTGCATTGGATTGGACTCAATCCATTAAGGATGACTTGGACTAGCTCACTTTAATTAAGATAATTTCCTATGCATGCAAACTCTCTATGAGAACTTTCACTCTCATGACAAAGTTTGAGGGACTCTCGTCACTCTTTTGGTAGATTTGGAAGATTTGATTCCTAAGAGTGAGCAATATAGAATTATTCTTGGCCTCATAAATGGCTTTGAGGGTGTCCCAAGCCTCCTTGTCTGGGGTGCAAGTACTAATCTCTCTCAACACTTCATTGGATACATTCATCTTGATGTAGTGAAGGGCCATTCTTGCCCTTTTATTTTACCTTTGGACTCATTGAAGCACTTGATGCTCCTCCTCAAGTCCAAGCACAATATTTATCACACCTTGGAGGATCAAAATCGACTCCATCCTCACCTTCCAAATAGAATTGTTGGAGGTGCTCAATCTCTCTCCTTGCTTCAAGAGAAAAGACCCATGGAAGGTATAATCACTTGAGAAATTGAATTGTAATGGATACAAAAAACAAGTACAAATGTTGATTCTTTCTCAAAAAAAAAATTTGATAATGGTTTCCAACCAAAACCAAATCAAAATATGTGAGGTCTATCTCACTAGCTATGACAATCTCTCTCAATCTAGATCTAGCTTCTCTCCAAAGAATAAGCAAAACAAAATTTTGAGCCATATTCTTTCAAGCACATGTAAGGAACTCAAAGACACTACAATAGACTCAAATACACTTGATTAGCATGAAATTATGTGGCTATGGCTTCAAAATCACACCTAGATCACCTAAACAAGATTGGCAAGCAAAAACATGAGTTTTTTGGTCAAACAAGTTAGATATGAGTCAAACTTGATGTGTCCAACTAGGTTGGGTGCCCTACACACCTCACTTGAAATGGCTATAACTTCTCCAAGACACATCCAATTGTGTTGAAACAAACTGCAACACAAATTAAACTTCACTAGCTTTCTATCAAGCTATCACACTCTAGATTTGGATCTACCTTGCAGATACACCAACCAAAAAAAAAATTATGATCTCACATGTGTATGAGTAGTAAAATTCATACAGTACCCTACATGGATCTAATCAATGTGTTTTAGATCCATTTTGACCCAAAAAACATTTTGATAGCTATCTAGATTCAACTACACTGAGTCTCTTCAAAATTAGATTTCAAGCCAAAAATCTCATCACACATGATAGATACAATCCAATTTTAAGTTGGATCTGATACCATGTGTAATTTTTACACATGTGAGGACATCTCAAACAATGTGAATGATCTCCTAGGATGTGTGATTGCACATAGATCTACCTTTCACAAGATACAAGCATTCTAGCTCCAAAAATCTAAGGCAAGAGCACTCAACACATGCATCTATCACTTACCATTCATCACACATAATGAGAGGCAACTTTGGATGAAAAAAGCTATGTATAAAATTGGCTTGCTCTTGGGTAGAGAGAATGCTACATCAAGCTCTCGGGTAGAGAGAGAATCTAGAAAATAGTCTAAGTGTTGGAGCATGCAAATCCAAATCTCACATCATTAAACTAAGTGTGGACTCAATATCACTCTCACTCATAGTGGCACGAGATCCATGAGGAGTGGCAATAAAGCTCAATGATTGGATCTCTCTAAAATTACCTCTACTATGATTGGACCACTTACATGCCACCTCTTACATTGATTGAACCATTTTGGTGCATCTTACAATATGATTGGTCCAAATTGACAAATAAAATCAAGAGGTGCTATGTCACTAGACCTCTACCATCAAGCCAAGTGTAAGTAGCCTACACTATCATGAGCTAATCCAACTCTCAAATGAGATTTACTGTGGTTGACAGTGAACTCATGGAGGAGATTAAGAAGGATCAAGAAATGAACCCGCATTGTCAGCGTGTGTGGCCTAATGTGTGCAAGGTAGTCGACCAAACGGAAGAGTCAGTCGAGGCTGTCACTTCTGTAGAGGCACACACCAGCACATATTTAACATACACCATGAAGTATGGTATGTTCTTGAGAAATGGAAGAGTTTTTGTGCCAGACATGAAGGATCTTCATCGTAAGATACTTTATGAATGCCATGATAGTCCCTTCATAGGGCATCCAGGTATCGATAAGACTAGTGAACTTATAAGAAGACATTATTTCTGGCCACGATTGCAGCATGATGTAAGAGAGTACGTCCAGTGTTGCACGACTTGTCAAGTGAACAAGGCCAAGAGAGTAAGTCCTCTGGGCTTGTTACATCCACTTGAGATACCTATAGGAAGGTGAGAAATCATCTCTATGAATTTTATTGTTGGGCTACCCAAGACCCAAAAGGGATTAAATTTTGTTATGGTAGTAGTAGACAAGTTTTCCAAGATGGCTCACTTCATTGCAATGACCAAGAAGGTCACAACTCCGCAAGTTGCTGAGTTGTTTATTCAGAATATTGTCAGGTTGCATGGCCTTCCGAAGTCCATTGTGTCTGACAGAGATCCCAAGTTTGTCGACAAGAAGACCTGCACGAGATGCAGAAGAGACGGGCATACAGTAGATACCTGTTGGCTCAATCCCAAGATTGAGTGTATCCATTGCCATAAGAAGGGTCATGCAGCCATGGATTGCTGCCAAAACCCAAGAAACAGATCAGCACAGAACAGACATGAGAACGATAATGGTTCTTCCTATGTCAAGGAGCCCGAGAGCTCAAAGATGGGCAAAGAAAGAACGAACAAAAATTGTTCGACCGCCTACATCTGTGAAGACGTGTGTGCAACATCAACGTCTGACACGCACGAGGTGATCCTAGATTCAGGAGCCACCTCGCACTTCGTGACATTAAGACGAATTGTTGAATTTCACACGTGTGGACTGTTCACTACATGTACTTGTGATCTCCTAAGGTGTGTAGATGCACCAAGATCAAGACTAGATTGAGATTCAAGATCAATCTTGAATCCTATGGCAAAAACACACTACTACATGCATTCAATCACTTCCAACTCTCACTCTCACCAAATCAATTGCATTCAAAATGAGGAGTACAATGATACTAGTAGGTCCACGAGCTACCACTATGCTTAACTATGATTGGACCATATTTTGTCACCTCTTGATCCTATTGGATCATTGATCTATGCACCTCTTAATTCTATTGGACTATATTCAAGCACACCTCAATTTCCTATTGGACCTCACAAGGTTCCACCTCTAAATCCTATTGGACCTCTTGGAATTCATCAAACAAAAACTTTACACTTGTCTACACTTTAATTAGCAAGTGTTTAGCCTCTTACTCTATTTTGGCTCAATAGTGGCATTACAAGTGGAAATGCATAATTTGCCATCTATGCCAAATTTATTCCTATCAACATCCTACACCTAGATGCTTGATGTAAAAAACATAAGACCCCTATATCTAACATAGATAATCTTTTTCAATTCTTCACACTCCTCCTAAAAAATTTTCTATGAAGATTTGAGCATTGATCTTGATATAACTCCAAGATTAGATCTATGCTTGATGAAAGCACTTTTGCTCAAAGGCTTGGTGAGTAGATCGGCAATACAAGAGGACGAGTTGACATGCTCCAAATAGATTTCTCCTCCAATAAGCTTTTCTCTCACAAAATGGTGTGCCACTTCTATGTGCTTGCTTCTTGCATGAAATATGGGATTATTGGCAAGAGCTTGGGCCGAGATGTTATCACACTTTATCATTGGTAGATCATCCTCCTTGATGCACTTTAGTTCCATTAATAACCTCTTGATCCAAAGCACTTCTTTGGTAGTTGTAGTGAGTGCTTTGTACTCGGCCTCACATGAAGAGAGAGATATAGTATCTTGCTTTTTGGAAAGCCAAGATATTAGATTGCCTCCAAGAAAGATAGTGTATGCACTAATAGACTTTCGATCCATCTTGTCACTTGCAAAGTCCGAATCCGAGTAGTCAATAATGGATAGATCTTCACTTTTATAGAGTAGACCATAATCACAAGATGAAGATACATATCTTAGAATCCTCTTGGCCATCTTCCAATGATGGATCTTAGGATCTTGCATAAATTGACTCAATTTGTGCACACAAAAACTAAGATCGGGCCTAGTAATAGTAACCCAAATCAAGGAGCCTACAAGACTCCTAAAAAGTGTGATGTCCTCAAAGGATCTTTCATCACCTTTATTAGGATCTTTTACAATTTGCTCCATTGGAGTATCTATGCTCTTAGAATTTTCCATATGGAATTTTTTCAACATAGAGTGAGCATATCTAGATTGGCATATAAAGACATGATTTTCATAAAAATCAATTTCTAGGCCTAGGATGTAATGTATCTCTCCTAGATCTTGCATTTTAAACTCACATCCAAGTGCTAGCTTGGTTTCATCAACTAGCTTGATACAAGTTCCACAAAGAATAATGTCATCAACATAAATTAGAAGAATGACAATATTGCTATCAACAAACTTTAGATACATGGAAGGATCATAGTCACTAAGAGTAAATCCTAGTGAAATAAGAAAAGACTTAAGTCTTGAATACCATGATCTTGGTGCTTGCTTGAGTCCATAAAGACTTTTGAAGAGCAAGCACACTTTGGACTCATCCTTGATGAATCCTTGAGGTTGTTCCATATAGATCTCCTCCTCAAGATAACCATTTAGAAAAGCATTGGATACATCTAATTGGAACACCTTCCACTTGAAAAAACAAGCAAGAGAAATAAGAATTCTTATTGTCACCATCTTTGCAACGGGTGCAAAGGTCTCCTCATAATCAAGACCATGGATTTGAGCAAATCCTTTGGCACATAATCTTGCTTTATGCTTGTTGATAGTGCCATCATGATTGAACTTGATCCGAAATACCCACTTGCAACCAATCACATGCCTGTTGGATGGAGGATCCACAAGCTCCCAAGTATTGTTGGTGATCAATGCATCATACTCTTGCTTCATGGCATCATACCACTCCTTGGTATTGAGTGCCTCTTGTACATTCTTTGGCTCTTCATGAGAGACATAAAAAACATAATTAGTGGAATCAAGATCCACTTGTTTGCCTTTGTCAACATATGAGAGCCTCTTAGGCTCGGATCTATCTCTCATGGATCTTCTTGGTGAAAAAATCCGAGGAGAGTCTTCTTCAAATCTTGACCCCATCACATCATGATTGTCTTCAAAATCAATAATTGATGATGCATCCATAGATTTCTTGATCTCGACCTCTTCAAATGATGAGTGTTGATCTTCATGAAAGACAACATCTCTACTTTCAATAACTTGAGAAGTAGAGAGTATAAAGACTCTATAGGCCTTCTTGGTGGATGAGTATCCAACCATGATCCCTTTGCATGCACTAGGATCTTCCTTCTTCCTTGTTTCCAAGGGAATATGGACAAAGCATAAGCATCCAAAAACTCTAAGGTGATCAACCTTAGGCTTCTTCAAAAATAAGATTTCATATGGTGACTTTCCTCCAAGAGCTATATATGGGAGCCTATTGCAAAGATAATTTGCACAATTAATGGCTTCTCCCCAAAAATCTTTGGGCAAAGATGCCTCAATTCTCATAGATTTTGCACATTCACATAGAGATCTATTTTTTCTCTCGACCACTCCATTTTGAGATGGAGAGTAGGCACAAGAAAACTCTCTTTTAATGCCTTCAAGCTCACAAAAATCTTGAAATTTATTGGAGATATATTCACCACCTCCATCACTTCTAAGAGCTTTAATCTTGAATGAGAATTGCTTCTCTACATAAGCTTTGAAAATAAGGAAATGATCAAACAGCATAGATTTTGAAGCAAGAAGATATATCCAAGTGAATCTTGTGTAATCATCAATGAAAGTAACAAAACAAGTGGCTCCTCCCTTGCTTGTAGTTGATGAGAAATGCACATCCGAGTGGATTAACTCCAAAGGATGCTTGCTTTTGATAGAAGATCTTGTAAATGGCTTTTTGTGAGATTTAGCAATAGCACAAGCCTCACAAGGCTTGATCTTCTTGGAGAATGACTTTGGCAAGCCAATAGCTTTGGATTCTTTGATCATAGAGAGCATGGATTTGTAGTTGGGATGTCCCAACCTCCTATGCCATAATTCCTCCATAGAGAGCTTGTTCACAAGAGCAACATTACAAGCATTCACATACTCATTTGGATCTAGTTTATAGATGCCACCAAATCTAGATCCTAATGCAAGTATCTCATCATTCTTCTTGATAGTGCAAGTATCAACATTGAATTTTACATCAAGGCCATTATCAAGCAATTGGCCAACACTAATAAGATTCTTGGTAAGCTTAGGTACATAAAGAACTCTAGAGAGAGAAAGAACTTTAGAGGATGCAAGCTTCAAGGGAATGTTCCCTATGCCTTCAATAGGACATTCAAAATCATTTGCAGTGTATATTGATTTCTTCACTCCATCATAAGGTGCAATAGAAGAGAAAGAGTCCTTGGAGCTACACATATGTGAAGAGGCTCCACTATCAATATACCATAGGTTGTCCTTCTTGAAAGGAGTAGA
Organism: Diphasiastrum complanatum; assembly: GCA_029204225.1. Taxonomy (NCBI): domain Eukaryota; kingdom Viridiplantae; phylum Streptophyta; class Lycopodiopsida; order Lycopodiales; family Lycopodiaceae; genus Diphasiastrum; species Diphasiastrum complanatum. The sequence goes on along the minus strand of MU832160.1, from coordinate 75,112 downwards.
TGAGAAACTAGAGACCATAAAAGATCCCTCTCCATCACTTGCAATAGTGTCTTCCTTCTCATTGGTAATATTGGCTTGCTTGAGTTGATTCTTCTTTTTGAAGAAATTTGTGGCATAATGACCTTTCTTGCCACAATAAAAGCACTTGATCTTCTTCTTCTTCTTCTTGAGCTTGGATGATGAAGCATTAGAGGAATCATCTTCCTCCTCATCTTTGTCTTTGTATTTGACTTTGTCCTTGCTTGAGGATTGTTGATGTTGGTTCTTGCTCCTCTCTTTGTGCTTATCCTTGGCAAAGAGAGCTTTGCCATCATTATGAGTGAGAGAAAGCTTGTCCATCCTCAAGAGCTTGTACTGTTGTCTTGATTGGATGATTGGAGGTGATTGTGGCAAGAGGGGTGGTGACTGAATGCATGTCAGAGATGTGTGGAGTGGATTCATTGTGGTGGTGGCGGATGTGGTTTGTGTTAATAATTGCAAGGCAAAATCATCTACATTGACTACAGAGTCAAGTAGGGTGGAAGATCGGACAGGTGAGGGCTTTTGGGAGATTGTCGAGTCAAAGCACGTGTTAAGTGTGAGTGAGGGGGTGGATGTGGTAGTAACTGTTGGGGGTAGTGGTGGGAGGGAAGTTGTGTTCGTAGGTAATGAAAGTGGAATGGTGGAAGTGATATGAGTGGACAGAACCATGTCTACAAAATCTGAAACTGAACTTGAAGCTCCTGCATCCAATGAGCTACCTGTTGCTACTGCTACGACTTGTCTTTGTTATTGGGCTTGTTGGAGTAAGGCCTCCTGTTGTGCTAGGACCTCATTTGGGATTTGAGAGGGTCTCAAGTTCCCATCGGATTCAGTATGCTCTATCCCGATATCACTAGATAAGGTATTAGGGGAGATGGTGTCATCCGTGCTGATTGCCTTACCCTTCTGCTTCTTTGTTGGTGGTGCGGGTGAAGCAAGTTCGGCTGATAGTTGTGGGGTGGCGCGCTTTCTGGTGCTAGGATAGATGTCGTCGAGTTCTTTGAGAGCCACGGCCGTTTGATGTCCAAGTTGCTTTGTGACCGACATGTGAAGGAGATATCCACATTTGGTGACTGGCTTTTCTAGCTTTCAGGGATACACATAATTTATCCCACACTTTCTTTGCCCACTTGTAATCATCCATGGTAAGAATTAATGAAAATAGATCGCTTAGTGATAGATGATCCATTTTGACGGTGTGGATCTTGACCATGGCCATGAGGATTTCTGATGTTGCCCTGAGCTTTGGATTTGTGATGAGGTGAATAGCAATGTCGTCGTTGGTTTGGTCAATTGTCTTTCCGTCATCCATCAGAAACTTGGTGAAATATTTGGCATCGTAGCTGGTACCCTTGCCATAGATCATCTCACCCATGTAAGGAAATCCAATGCTTTGTAAATGTTCAGGGGAGATGTTGATGATGGTAGAGCTACCGCTCTTAGATGTGATCTGAAATGTCTGGAACTCGTTTGAATAAGTGGAGTAGGTTGCTCGGATCAGACTCTCACTCCGCTTATCCGTAAAATATGTCAGATCAAAACCAAGGTTAGTAAGAATATCCTTGGCTAGGATGAGTTGTTCAGCATAATTCTTGATGGAAATCAAGAAGATGTCGCCCGAATAAGGCTTAGAGGCCTTACAACAATGAAGTGAGAGTCACGAGTTGCGAGAGGCCATGGTAGTAGTGATTCTAGATTGTTCTAGAAATTTTGAAAATTTTGAAAAATTTCAGCATGAATTCGGGAGCAAAAATCTAGAATGAACTCATGGAGATGATGGTTGAGGCCTATATATAGACTTTTTTTGACAAAAAATTGTACTTGTCCCAGAAATCATCCTCAGTACCCACGATTTCCTAGTGAGGTTCGTGAATTTTGAGACACTGTTCTGAGGGCCGGCGAGTTCCTGTAAGTGATTTTTTTTCCTACAAAAATGAGTAAAAATGGCTGACAGTACAAAAATTGGTCTGATTAGAATTTGCGGATATGAAAGAGAAATCATGGAGATGATTTTGAGGCTCAACGAATTATCTATGAATTCTGTTAGTGAGAATCTGATGCAAAAAACTAATTTTTTTTTTAAATTTTTGAAAAGTTTTTCTCTGAGACAGAATTCGTGGAGGTAATAAATGAATTGTGCATACTAAAAAAGGGTTTGGGTGAATTCTATCTGATGTGGTTGTGATACAAATTTTCTAAAAAGAATGATTCTTGTGGTTTTCACAAAAAAAGACTGATTGTATGCTTGATCTGATGATATCTTGATATTATGGAACAAGAAAACACATCAAATTTTTTTTGTTGAAATGGCAAGCAGGCAATAAACAGAATTAAAGAACAAAATTTAGAAAATAAAATAACTAATACATATCAAGATACAAACATGACTCATTGTACTTTTGCAGTCTACTCCCGTTGACTATAGTGTCTAAAAGATCGCCTTGTAGGGTTTGGAGTTGGACATATGTGGAGGCAAATATCTTTTGAATGACATAAGGTCCTTGTCCAGAAAATTTGAGTTTTCCTTTAAAGTCTTTGGCTTGGTATAACAAAACCTTATCTTCAACCTGAAACTCTTTGAGTTTTAAGGATCGATCATGCCATGCCTTTTGTCGACATTTGACTTGTTGAGCATGGATGCTGATCCGACGTGTTTCACACAGTTGTTCTAGATGAAATAACCTGTTTGCTAGGATTTGTTGATTATCTAGCTCAAGATTATAGGCTATTCAAAGGGATGGAATATGGAATTCTATAGGCATAACAACTTCTTGGCCATATACTAGCTAAAAAGGGGTTAAGCATGTGGCTCGCTTCGGGGTAGTGTGGTAGGCCCATAGAGCAGCATGAAGTTTTAGTTTCCAATCAGATCGGCTGGACTCGACGGTTTTGGTGAGAACGCCACATAAGATTCTATTTGTGGATTTCACCTAGCCATTGCATCGTGGATAATACGGGGAACTTTTGTGATGTACCACAAAAAATTTGAAAAGTAGATATGCTATGACAAAGTTAAAAAAATGCGTACCCCTATCACTGATAAGTTCTAGAGGACATCCAAAATGAACGATAACCTATTCATAGAGAAATTTTGCTGTAGAACGAGCGTCAACACTGCAAACAACTCTTGAGTAAACTTCTAGGGTATCTCCCATCTGCTGAGAAAAGGCAGCTTGCATAACACGTCGGAACGTGCTAGGAGCATTACAAAGACCAAAAAACATGACTTTCCAACAAAAAGGTTCCCCATTCTGTGGCAAAAGTGGTTTTATGTTGATCTTCTTTAGCAATTTGAATCATATTGTATCCGCTAAAGACATCTAAGAAGGAGTAGGTCTCATCTCCTACAAGATTTTCTAAGATGGATTCTCCAAAAGGTAATGAAAAATGATCACGTTATATGATGACATTAAGTTTTCTAAAATCGACATAGATCCGGGGTTTCTCATTTTTCTTAGGAACAATGACAACTGGGGAGACCCACTCAGTACATTCGATTTCATAGATGAATCCTGCATCTAACAAGCATTGTAATTCTTCTTTGATTTTGGCCTTGTAGATCGGATTACATCTGTAAGGACGACTAGCAGTTGGTCTCGCACCTGGTTTAAGAGGAATATGATGCACAACTACCTAGGGTGAGACTCCTTTCATGTCTTTATAGGACCAAGCAAAGACATGTCGATATTTGTGCAAAAGCTTTTCAAGCCTTCTACATTGTTCCCGATTGAGATGAGCCTCGACGTGGACGATGTATTCATTACTTTCATTTGGAGTGATGGTTTTGGCAGGGCCTTCGTAGGGTGAATTACCATTTGGCTCATGTTGATTTTGGAGTAATTGGATGGTTACATCCTCGATTGTATAGTCCTTAAATATGCTAGCACATCATGGGCTGGTGATTCAAGGGGGGCCTTGCCTTTCAACTGTCTGGATGGTGATTTGGGAGGTTTGGGGATTGGCGTATGAGCGGATGTGATCTCAAGAACTTCCCTAGCAGTGGTAAGTTCTCCAGGCGGCTGAATTTGAAGGGGTTTCTTCATTTTTTCTTTCATGGTATGGCCACGAGGTTGTGGATTCAGAGCATATGGGGTGTGCGGATGAGGAAGTGGTGGCACATCATGGAAGATTTCGTCGTCGATTTGAAAAATTGTTTCCTCCTCACAGAGATCCCATGGATAGTTTGGTCGTTTGACCCGATATAGCTTTGTATCATGTTTTTCACCAATAATTTTGGCAACTGGTTCCACTTTGGATGACTGCTGTGGAAAGGCCTTGAGTGAAAGGGCCTCCATGTAGTTGAGGATCTGAATGTCAAAAATGTCCAAATTGTTTGGGCAATTCTGAATTCATAAGACATTCTCATCATCTACGAATAAAACTTTTGATTCATCAGTAGGTAGTTGCATTTAACAACTAATCAGTGTGGAAGAATATCAATAAAATTGATATTAATGAGAGGGGTGTCTAGATCAGAAATTTGTTCATTATTGGGCAGAGGAGTATAGGTACAATCATCTTGATATTGAGCACAAGAGTCAGCATTCACACAGTCAATGGTAGCTAAACTGTGACTCCAATTTATGATATCAATAGATTCAACATAATGACCTTTTTTGTGGGTGGAACTGGTATGGCTCAAACATTGAATTAGTAGTAGAAGATATTTTGTCATGAAGCCATGCGAGTTTGAGTTTGTCAGATGAACTGATGGTAATAGAGTTGTCTTTGTTTCCAAAGGCGACTCGAACTTGCTCCACGACTCTTGCATTGGTAAGCCATGGGCGACCAAGTAGTAACTCATAGGAATAGGCATTGTTAGGAATGTCGAGTACAACAAGATCTAAAGAAAACTTCAGGCCTCCTAGTTTGATCAGCACTTGTGGAAGGAAACCGATAGGTCACGGACCACACTTTGATCAACCATCCTAAGCTGACAAGTGGGTTTGGTGAGTTTGTCTCTCAGATTCCATTCTATCATGAGGGAGGTGGAAATGATGTTGACATCAGAACCTCCATCTAGTACAGCGAGGGCTTCACAAGATTGGCGATAGGTAGCTGGAATTTTGATATTGCCCCTTTCACTAAGTGGATTTGTGAGATGTAATGGCATTTTGGACAACTCGTCAGGGGTGGTGGTGTCAGTGGATTGGATTTGTTGTTTTCATTTTTTTGCATGTTTCCAAAGAACGTGGAAAGGGAGAGTCAAATTGGCTTGTAATAAATCCCCCCAAACTTCAGTACCCTCAAGGATTTTGTTTTCAAAAGGCTTGCGAGATACTTTATGGGAGGTGGAAGAGTGTTGGTCTGCATTGTGAATTTGCTGGCGATACTGGTGATGCAACCTAATTTCTTCAGATGGGTGAGGATAGACAATGGGTGTCAAATCTTCACTTGGAGGAACATTATGCTGCTAGGGTCTGTTGGGTGCAATTGTAGGGATTTGGCATTGGGTTTGTGCACGAGTCAAGACCCATGCTGGATGAGTTTTGACTGACAATGTTTCTACTTGCACTAAACAGGCAGGAGCAGCTGGTTTAGATCGGGAAGGGCAATCCTTCACATGATGTTCAATGCCACAATTTTCACAAGCTGGTGGAAAGCGAAGTTTATTTGGGTAGAGAATATATTTATCTGCGCAAAAAAAACATCATCGTATTGCGAGAATTTGATGCGTGGAAAACACAGCTTGGTTAGGATCATAGGTCTGGGCATTGGGGTCAACCGCTTGAGCATTAGGATCATACGTATAATACATAATTGTCTCAATGGTGTATCTCGGTTGAGTAGTGTCATCCACATAATAAGTAACTGGATCGATGGTATTGGGATCAAGATAGTGGACAACTTGTTGTGGAGTGAGTTGATTAACGACAAATTGTTGACCTAGTTGGTACTGATTTGGTGTAGTTGGTCATGGTTTGTATACCCCTAGTCGTGGTATGGGCTGTTGTGGAGAGTAGGGGCGGTACACTCGATACATGGGTCTGGGTGCTGATGGAAAATGATTTCATAGTTGAGGGCATTCATTAGCAGTGTAATGCTATAAACAGATCAGACATCAGATATTCTCTCTTGTTGGAAAAGATTTTTCAGCAATATGGGGGTTTGGAAATCAACAGTGAGTTTATTCATATGAGTTTGTTGAGCTTTCTGCCAGGTTAATTTGTTTTAGGGATAGAATTCGCAGAGGGTACAGAGAAATCGTGCTCACTGTGGGCGATTTTGTGGTATGACTGACGACTTTTGATATTGAGGGTTTATTGACAGACAAGGGAAATAGTGAGATTCACAAATATCTCAACCATGCATGAATATTCAAATATGGACTCCTCCTCATTCTAGACATCCAATGGGATCACAAATTGACCCTCACACTTTCACAAAGAAAGTTGAATAGAACTAATTTGAGTTTCATACATACTATGTCAATTTTTGCTCAACAAATTGAATTCAATCACTCCTATTGGATTCCACCAATTACTCTACCTTTTAAGACTTGGAATGAAATTCAAAATCAAAAGTTGTGATTCTTCTCACTAGGATATTGTGCTTCAAAGAGCTAATGCCACTTAGAAAGATTTTATCACTGAAGACAAATTCTCCACCAATAACAACTCAAAATGAGCTTCTAGATCTTGCCCTCTACAAAGGAAGGAACTCTTAGAAAATTGGATCTCTCTCTACACATTTGCCATAGACACCTTAATGACTCTTTTCAAAACTTACAATCACTCAAACATATTGAGTAGGGTTGAACAATGTGACTTGGATCTCAATCTCTTTTCTAGAACTCTCAATTGAAGCCAATCTATGTCAAATTCTACAAAAGATTTGCATAGATGCTCTATGTGCACTAGAAACTCTCAAAGGTTTCACTTGGAGGACAGATCCAAGGATGTTTTCTAGCAAATTGATGCTTCTAAACTTGACCCTATCACTCTTGAACAAATCTAGAGTGATGGTACAATGGATTTCAACCTCTCACCTTGCATATCACTCCTTAATCTATGATTTTTGGCAATTTCTCTCTTCAACTTCAACATACAATCAAAAAATCCGAGTAGATCAATTAATGCACCTCATTCAAGCTTCAATTTTAATTTTTTGGCTGATCTAATCCAAGAACTAATCAAGGGATTAGATTCTCTATAGAAAATGTTTGATTTTGCACCAAAAATCACTCAAATTGGGTATGTGAGTCAAATTGTACAATTTTGAAATTTCTCAGTAAAAACCAGATATGTATGGCCTAACATGTGTGAAAAGGGTTCCTACAGCCCACAACAAGATCTGGACCAAAAATTTTGAGGATAGCTATCAAATCCAACTTGCTACACAAAATTTGACTAGTTTCCAAAAAACTGCTAATTTTGGCTTTGATTTGGATTAACCCTATCAATTTCAACAAAACCTCTTCTACTAGGCTCTGATACCATGTGCAAAAAGTACAAAAAGGACCAAGAGTGGATCCTAATCTGATCCTCAAGAGGGATTGGTTGTCAGATTACTTGATCTATCAATCTACTTGAGATTAAAATCAATCTAGATCAATTCTAGACACAAAATCCTAACAAGAACAATCATTAATTGAAGGTAGGTGTAATTTATGGTTTCAGACGTGTGAAACACTGTCTGAGTACGGAATCCAACCTGAAAATCAAGTACACATTGATAGAACCTCAAAACAATCAAAACAAATGTAGACAAATGGAGAGAATCACTCAAAATTGCTTCCAAAACCAAGATTGGTGTCTCACACTGATTATGGCCAAATGTGGCTCTATATATACAATAAGTGGGAGCTCATGGTACTGATCATCCCTCTGATCCCACATGTGTGAAGGTGCTTTGTCATATGACGATTCATCATGCAAAACTGACACTTGGACAAAACCTTCTATTATAAGCATTTTTGGTGCATTTTCCTTCTATATGGAGATCTACTTGGAAATCTTCTAGAAGTCAAAATTTGCCTACTTCAGCTTATTCCACACATGTGAGCTATCCTCTACACATGGGATATGACACCTAACCAAAGGATGTGGCTCATGCAATCAATAGATTGATGCCATGTGTCATATGTCTAGAAAACTAGTTTTTGGCCATTTTAGCCACTAGAACTTGAATTAAATCATATGTACAACATATATGATTATGGTACATGACAAGTACACTAGTTTCACACGTGGAAACATGCTCCACACATGCGTGTTTATCTATATACAAGATTTTTGGCCTCTACCAAGCTTATTTTTGCATTTTTCACAAGAGTGACTGATCTTGATTAAGCTTTGTGATTGGCACAGTACCCTGATTCTAGATTCTTCAACAAGATCTAGTTCAGAAGATATGGCTAATTCACAATCTAGCATGCTAATCAATAGACTATGATAGCAATGAATCAAAGAATGATTAAAAATACAAGATTACAGTGTTTTAGCATTAGCTTCGACACGAGTTAGAGAGAGAAAGCTAGAGAGATAACAAGAAAAATAGTTTAGATCCAACCAAGCATGAGATAGATACAAAACTTTGGTTCTTCATTACTTTGTGAATGAGAATGATATGTACATATATAGGAGAGCCAAAATTCGTGGTACTCCTTGCATTCAATGCACATCCTACACCTATTCAAGTGCAAACAACTATTAACTTGACACCTAACTGCTAGCATGCACAAGTTGCACCTAACTTCTACCTACTTTCTCCAAATGGCAATTTCTCAACTAGCCATGTACAAATCTACATGCATGTGTCCATTAGAGTGATTGCATGCTTTGCATGTCACTATGGAAACTTAGGACATTATGCATTTGTTGTGGTTCGAGTTTCTACAAGGTCATAATTGACCAATTCCATGTGAATTTCTATATGCATGTCAAACTAGACATTGTCAACATTATTGCATATCATACTAGACCAACTAGACTTTATGCATGTCACTGGAATTTGATCTACCTAACCCAAACTCGCCCTATTCTACAAGGATATGTGCTCAATTCACATACCTTGGATATGTAAAGAATATTTACATGGGTAGGATCCCCAAACATTAACAACAGATGATAGATATGTTTTACAATTTTTAACAACACTCCTTAAAATATATCTATCTGATGTTGGTGAAGATCCTTTGAGTTTGGATTCTTTGCTTTTCATTTGAAGTGAAGATGAACAAAGAATCCATCATAGTAGTATGCTTACCAAATCCACGATAAGTTCTCTTTTATAAAAATCTTTTCCAAATGCCTTTGAAAAATATTCCACCAAACTGCTATTATGCCAATGTACCTCCTGCATGTTTGATGTCGATCCTGGGTATGCAAAGATCACATGCATGAAGTTGGCTACAAGAAAAACTGAAAAATCCGAGGCTTCCATGCCTCATAAAGATCAAGATTGTACCATGAGCAATATTCAAGATTAAGCATACTAGCTTCACTAGTCCAAAAAATATGAACTCTATCCAAAATGGATCTAATCTTGAAACCATACTCAAACTTGATCAAATTAAGGCTAAATACTTTCTTGAGGGTGTAAGTGTCCTCAGTGGATGCTTCACTTAACCTCACAAGAAGTTTACAATATGCCTCAATACATGAAAAAACTCCTTTTTCAAACTATGAGTACTAAACTCATACTTGCTCTACTCAATTTAAGAGCATACATATTATGGTACAACATCTTTCTTTCTAGATCTTTTGGAAACATAATCAAGTCACAAAAGACAAGAATTAATTCCAAACTAAAGACTTCATTCAAAAACAGAATAGCCTTACTTTATCTTTGAGATAAGCAAATCTCAATTAAGCAAGATACATCATTCATCAAAGAAAAAGGACAATAGGTGAGTAAAACAAAATGAATACCACCTTTACTTATCTTTTCTTTTCCATGAAATAAGATCAACAAGGACTCGGCCTTGTACAATGATGAAGATCTCCTTGGACATGCATGTTGAGGATACTCCTCCTCAAACCTTGACCTCATCACAACTTGATTACTTGCCATAGTAATGACTTGTGATGCACTATGAAACACTGTGCTCTCGACCACTTCCAAGATAGAAAATAGATCTTCAAAATCAAGAACTTTTCCATGCTCAAACACCTTCGAGATAGAGAGTGTAAAGGCTATGTAGCCTTCCTTGGTGGATAAGCATCCAACCATGATCCACAGACTAGGATCACCATCCTTCTTTCTTTCCAAGAAACCACATACAAAGCAATAGTCTTCAAGAACACTGAGGTATACAACCTTAGGCTTATAACTGAACAACACTTCATAAAGTGCACTCCTTCCATTAGCTTCATAACTCCATAAAGTTTTGCATGATGGAACATACACATGCACCAAAAAACTTGAAGAGACAAGACACAACCAAATGTAACTTGTGGATCCATCAATAGTACATGCAATGCAAGAAACACCTTCCTTGCTTACTGATAAAGAAAGATGAACATCGGAATGTTCCAACTCCATAGAATGTTCTGTCTTTTTAGAAGACATTATTTGCCATAGAATAAGCCACTCTTGGCTTGATCTCCTTGACTATAATAGGCATAGACCTGAAGTTGGAAACATACAACTTCCTATGCCATAGCTCCTCCTTGGAAACATAAGTCATCAATGCAGAATCACATAAACTTGAATTTTCATGCACATCTAGCTTGAAAATACCTCCATATCTAGATCCACTTGCAAGGATCTTATCTTCTTTCTTTATGAAACAACCATTGATATTGAAATCCAGTTTATAACCATCATCTAACAACTTTCCTACACTAATCACACTCTTTGTGAGATTAGGCAAATAGAGAACATTGGAAAGTGTAAAATTCATAGAAGATGTAAGTTTTAAGGAACAACGCCAACACATTCAATTGCACATGCATCACCAACTGCTGTGTATATTGATTTCTTAGGATCTAGAAAAAATTCAATAGAAACAAAAGAATCTTTGGTGAGTTGTTGCTCCACTATCAATATACCATGATACATCATTAAAGGGTAAAGAAGAAAAACTAGACATTAGAAGAGATGCCTCTCCATAACTTGCATGTGAGTCTTCTATGATACAACTGGTTTGAACTTCTTGTGTCTTCTTCTTGAAGTTAGAAGGATGAGCTGACTCATCTTCTACTCCACCATAGTCTTTGTTCTTTGCTTTTTTCTTGGTGAAGGCACGAGAGTACTGGTTCTTACTCCTCTTTCTTGACTTGATCTCGGCTTCTTGAAGGTTCTTCAGAGTCTCCCAAGTCTCCTTTGCTGAGCTGCATGAACTAATCTCTCTCAACATCTCATCAGAGATGTTCAATTTGATGATATGTAGAGCAATTCTAGCTCTCTTCTTGAATTTCTGAGCCTCATCAAAAGCTGCAGGTTCAACTTCAGTTCCAGCTACAATATCCATTACACCATAGAGAATCAACAAGGATTCTATCCTATCCTTCCAAACTGAATAGTTAAAGGTGTATAGTCTTTCACTAGCTTGAAAGAGACAATCTCCTACAAATGCCATAAATGTGGACTGCAATATGTTTGAGCTTGTTCCTATCTGACTTAGAGTTGCTGCTCTCTTTCACTATAGGTATTTTCAATAATGTACTACCTTTCTATGTGAAACACATGCAACTGTATTTGAGACAAATCTTAAATATTCGACAAGACAAGCTAACTAGATCAGATACACAAAGTGGATTGAGACACTTTGGTTGGTTTGAATCCTACTTTTGGCACGTGTGAAATGCAACAAAAGAAAACACTATTGACACTCAGAAGGCTCAAAGGGTGTTCAATTACTTCAAACTCAGTCTTGATCTTTAGTTTCTTGTGTAGGATGCTCAAAACCATGAATTCAGAACAAAGTAAAAATTGATTCAAATCAAAATGTTGTCACTCAGATTTTGGACCTATCATAATCCTCTTTAAGAGCTTATAACTCTTGCTAGACACTTCAGATTGATTTGGTTTCAATTTCTATGGAAAGTACAGATCATAAGCTTTCCATCAAGCTATAAGACTGCTATCTTTGGTTCTATCAGCAAGGAAAACAAAGGGACTAAAAATCTCTGATTTTCAGACATGCGGAATTCCAGAATTCCGTACTACCTCAATTCAGGTCTGAAAATTCAGTTCAGGTCCGATTTGATCCAATTACACTTCAGAGAAATGTTAGAAAAGGTGAAAAATTGCTTTTTTGCTTGTTTATCTCTCAATTTCCTGTACTATTAAGGAAATTAATTTATCTCTATAGGCAGACCAAGCTATGCATGCATGTTGGCACCAATTTTGAAATTTACAAAATAATAAGCACATTTTCTAATTTCGATGAGATACGTTACGTAGATATCAATTTTGAGTGTGGGCTACGTGGCAATCGAAATAAAAAAAATTAGTGCTTTTCACAAAGGATCTTTTTGTATTCAAAATTTTTATAATGGCAACTAAGTTGAAGCTTACACCTCCAAATAAAATCACAAGACATCAACAAAAGTGGTTGGAAATGAAATAGGCAGCATGTGATACCAAACTATGCTAATAAGTATTGTGACATTATTTTGCCTATAGAAATGGACAGTGGAGAACATGTTTTAGGCTTTGTGAAAGGTCTTTGCTTTGTTATTATGTGTGAGGTCAATAGGGTGAAGTCCAAATTCCTCAATCAAGCGGTGAAACTTGGTTCAATTTATGACGACCAAATGAGCCTATCAAATTTTATAGTTGCATTTAGCAATTGCATCATATTTAATTTCAAAGTGCTGAATTTGGAAAATTGGATTTTTCTAATGTTATTGGCACTTATTAAAGAAACAAAATGTTTTGACCCACAAAGCTTTGCTAGCTTTTGAATTCGAGCCTGTGGAAATACAAGGGACCCACATACGAAGACTGTCACGGTCCATAACCGCCACGTAATGGTTTCAACTGAAAGACACTCGAAATGTTCGCGACGACTGAAGGACACTCACAGGCGAAGGCCAAATGAAGGACACTCGAAGGCGAAGGCCAGATGTTCGATGATTGAAAGACACTCGAAGCCAAAGGTCGAACGAGGCACGAAGGTGAAGAAGACTCGAAGACCAAAAGGCGGTGACGAGGATGGATGAAGAAAGGTCGAACAATGGTAATTCGATAGTCTATATATGCACAGATGTGTGTTGTGTGTGTACAGCCTCGACATCTGACACCAAGAGGACCCAAGTTCACACAGGTTTAATCTGCTTGTGGAAGGCCCAATGATAAAATAAAACTAATTAACTTGGTTCATAGGGAGAAATTATAATACACAGTGTAACAACTATAAAATCGTCACAAAGGAGAACTCTCAATGAAGGAAGATAAAACTCTATTGTGCAAATGAGGTTCATCTGGCAAAATGGACTCTTCCACTCCTATATATACTTGGAGTGGTGGTCACTTACAAAAAGGCACTATGGGACAAGTAGGCCACATAGGCTTAACTTAACTTTTAATTAAATTGGTGCCATGGGACAAACCCCCAACGGACCATAAACAACTGAAATAACTTAAGTTGAACTTATTTAGACTAGCTTAAGTTCCAATGTTCTAGACTTAGGTTTAGAACTAAATAACCTTAAGCCGTTACAACATGGCATAAAGGCCTAAACTTGACTAATCCAGTTCTAGGCTTACATTAGAGGAGTTTTTGATTCCAAAAGAGCTGTATAAGAATCGTGCCTTAGTAAGAGAATGTTAGAGAGAGAATGATAAAATGACCAGAATGTTTTTTTGTTTTCTTAGTTTTCGGTGCTGCCCGCCGTCTAAGTTGTGTGGCTGGCTCATTTTTTGAAGTATATTAATAGTGCAAATGAAACAAAGCACACTGCCAAGAAACAAAGCACGCCCCACAAGCAGGAGAAAATTCCCTCCAAAACTTCATGTGTAAAAGATTACACAACTCCTAAAGCCCATGATCAATATTTGTAGATCAAAGTTTTACATAAATAGAACCTCTAGCCTTTTAGATTTCTCCAGTCATGTTGTCACACTAATTTGCATCTGAGCTTGTTGAATACTTGTGAGTCGTCCTGAGAATGACTTTGAGGAGCTTTGAGAGGAAGTTTTAGCAATGTCGGCTCCTTTTGCAGCTTTTTATTGATGCTATATGTCTTGTTCTTGTAGGTGCTGATTGCTTTTCGCAGAGTTCAGGTTTATTGTTATTCTACTCTCTCTTAGATTGATAGATAACATTGTTGTAGATAATGTACTGATGTTTCTAGCTTCTTGGTTGAGTAAAATGTTCCCTTTGATATTAGATCAACCACCCCTTTGTGTAGGATTAAGGGTTAAGGCTTAACCTTGTAGACGTTCAAATCCCCTTCCCTTAAACTATTAAAATAAGGGAGAACTTGAAGTTGGGTCTGAATTTTGCTTTTATGTTTTTTCAAATTTGAAAATGCAAATGAAAAAGAACTCAATTATGAAATAAAAATGCAAGCTCTTAATTTTATAAAATCATAAGCAAGATACGAATATTCCATCGTATTCTATGCAAAGAGTACATCAATTTTGCTTCTAGCCTCATCTCTATCAGAGTTCAGATAAGAAAGTTATGGTAGATCAAAAAAATTTATAGTACAAGATAAGCATTTGATGACGACACTTGATTATGTGGAATATCTTCACCACAGGAGTATCTGTATTCTGGTTAAAAAAACTTGTCTATTCTTGCGTCACGGCGATATGCCACATCATCATATTCTATGCAAAGAGTAGATCAATTTTGCTTTTGACCTCATCTCTATCAGAGTTCAGATAAGAAAGTTATGGTAGATCAAGATTTATAGTACAAGATAAGCATTTGATGATGTGGAATATCTCCATCACGCGAGGATCTGCGCTCTGGTAAAAAAAACCTTGTCTATTCTCGCGTCATGGCGATATGCCACATCATCAAAATCTTTGATTAGCCATAACTTTCTTATTTGAACTCGGATGGAGATGAGGTAAAAAGCAAAAATGATCTACTCTTCACGTAGAATCCATTAGAATAATCACATCTTGCTTATTATACTATAAAAATATCAAAAATGTCTAGAAAATCTGTTGTTGTTCTACTCATCCGTAGTTTAATGGCTGATGTTGTTGTAAATGATGTTTTGCAGCTTCTTGTAGGTTGGCCCTCTTTAAAACATGTAAGTTTGTTTAACTATGATTTGCTCAAAATATATTATTACTAACCATAAGTTTTAAGAGTCAGGCAGTTAGGAGTCTTGCGGGCAGCAAGTATCACAACTCCAGACCCTGCCCAACAAGAGTTTTAAAATGTTCAAAAATATTACCAGGAAAATCCAGATTTTTTCAGACCAACAAACAACGTTACGTTCCTTCACATGTGTAAAAACTTTATTGGGCCACATGTACAATGAATAGTTGAATAGTCAATAAAAACATTTTGACAAACGACCCTTCTGGTCCTTGGAACTCCTCTAATGAGTCCGCATCCTTTTCAAGATGGCTCAAATGTTTCTTGGAATATCAGCCTACAGAAAGCAATACTACGATCTGCCAACCATGACAAAGGGGACAGAACTGGAACTCTCAGATGCAAATGTTTGATCCCCACATCAGCTTAGCGACGAATCAGACGAACAAAGGACAACAAGCCTGCTTGCAGCTAGAATGCCTGTAAACCGAAATGGTGCTAGACCTAGTCGAAGAGAAAAAGACAAGGATATTGTAGTACCCAAAGAATCTCCCAGGAGATCAACAAGAGAACAAAGAGCGCCATCCAGATTCGTGCCAGGCAGCTCGGCTTCGACATCCGAAGAGTTCTGTGGATTCAGTGGCGAACCACAAACATTCGAGGAAGCCATCGATAGTCCAGACAAGGACAAATGGATCCAAGCCATGAACGAGGAGATCGAGTCCATGAAGAGGAATGAGATATAGACACTACAGCCAGTACTAGACAAGCAAAAGACCATGCAATGCAAATGGGTTTACAAGCTGAAGTACAGACTGAATGGAAATGTTTTGAGGTACAAAGCCATACTTGTAGCAAAGGGATTTTCTTAGAAGCACGACATTGACTACATTGAGACCTTCTTTCTAGCAGTGAAACATGCATCCTTACACCTACTGTTTGCATATGCAGCCACTTATGATCTCAGGATTCACATAGTCGATGAGAAGACAACATTCTTGCCTTGCGAATTAGACGAAGAAGTCTACATGGACCAACATCCAAGCTACATATGTGAATCACTTCCCACCTACGCCTGTCGAATGCATAGAAGTATCTACGAATTGAAGCAATCTGCGTGACAATGGCACAAGAGGAAGGATCATGCCATACGATCCTTAGGCTTCAATCCACTGATGGCCGATTCCAATGTTTATATAAGGATCACAGATGGAGAGAACATCATTGTTGCTATGTACGTGGATGACACACTGATACTTTGCAGAAGCGAAGAGCTAATTGCTGAAGTGAAGAGCGACATCTAAAAAATTTCGAGATATTAGACCTAGGAGAAGCCAGATGTTATCTAGGCTTGCAAATTGACCACAACTATGACGAAGAAAAGCTATACCTTCGTCAATCCAAGTACATCCAGAAGATCCTAGATGATTTTGGGATGACAGATTGCCAAGGGGCAAATACCCTAATGCTTGTAGGAACAGTTCTGACAAACGAAGATTGTCCGAAGACTGACGAAGAAAAGGAGATAATGCAACACACACCTTACAGGAGGCTGATTGGGATTGTCAATTGGTTGAGTGTCAACCTGAGCTAAGCATAGTGTTGCTGAAGAGCCGATATCCAAGAAGTCCCCTAGGAAGCGAGACGATCTGATATTATTTATGAGAGACATAGCTTTTCTCACGCCGACATGTTGTGTGGGTTTGTCACAACAGCGCCCTTATGAAGAGAATCATTGATAATATAGTAGTTGTAATGCACATGTTGAATGATCTCAAATGCTTTGATGTCTGATTGTTGTCTGTTCGTAATCAGCTGTTTATTCTTCATTTTGCATACTGGTTCATCTTGTTGAATGTTTAAACAATTAAATGTAGGTCAGCAGTGTCTGTCTACACTCTGGAGGATTGCAGATCTGTTCTAGCAAGCAGTAGCCGGTAGACATAATCGAATTCCATCCGGGTGTATCAAGAGTGAGATCAAAGCGACTGAAATTCGTGTCGGATCAAACTGCTCTGTTCTCTGAATTCCAACACTTATTTTCTTTCTATCTAGTGAGTGTGGCTTGCTAGTTCAATAATTTTTACTTGTATGCCTAGTCCTATTTACTTTGTCTTCTTATTATTCTATGTTATAGAACAATGCATTCCATGCTCTACGACAAATTGTATGAGGGCAATATGGCCCTACTTGAGCTCTACTTGGTTGACACAAACATTGTTTGAGATTTTTTTTCCATTGTGAAATAACGCAACCTTGGCTTTATGACAAATTATGGTAGGCATTATGGCCACAATGCCTTGTATAGGAAGTCGCCCACGGAGCACTACGCATGTAATGTTTTTACGAAATGAGAAAAGTTCTATTTGATAATGTCCTACAAAAATGAACACAAACAAGATGATATGAAAGAGCACAACCAACCTATGTTGTGCACGTTAGAAAGTGCAAAAGTAGTCTTGCTATCTAAAAGGATAAAATTGAAATGCATTTTTGAAAACTCAGACTCATCTAAGAAAGACACGTTAGCTTTGATAGAATTGTCACATCGTCTAAAAATCCATATTATGTGGTCATGAATATTGAAAACTTGGGTTTTGGCATCTTGACTCTTAGTCTTTAAGCTTCGTGTGCCACATTCTCATATATAAAATAGTTGGGAATGGTCTTTTTTGGTGACGTTTATGCTTCATACAATGGATGTCCTACATATAGTAGTAGAGAACAGTCTTTTTTAGTGACATTTACACTTCATGCAATGGATGTAAATTTAAGGCGAGGCCATTACGTTGGGATTTAATCAAAAGGCCATTGGAATGGAGATAAAGGTCACTAAAAGGATGTCTTCCAAGCATTGAGACTTTGTCGTATAAAAAAAAGTTATATGAAATCATTTTTAGATTTTATAATTTGCATTTCATGTTTCATAATTGGGAGTGCCAAAAGTATTGCTAATGTGGAACACTCTCATTCGTTGAGAGCTGTTCTCCCATTTGTCGATCATGTCTCATATATGTCAGGAGTAGGGTTAATACTGCTTGTAGGGTTGAGAGATGTTCTCCCATTTGTCGATCATGTCTCATATGTTGGGAGTAGGGTTAATAATGCTTGTAGTAGGCCTCCCGTGGCTTGGGCTTGGTACAAGCAGTATTGCACTTGCTTCCAACAAATACCTAGTTTATGTCAACTTCTTGTTAGAATGTACATACCAGAAAGTTCACACGTTCTCGATACCGATATGCAAAAAAGCTCGCACATTTTGTGTTTTGAATAAAATGGTGTAAAAAAAATTGGAGCTCATTATTTAGTCTTAATTATGAATATCAAGCTTTGCACTATGTGATTTAATTAAATACATAAAAGATATTAATTTTATCCAGGTAATTACTTTATTAATGGATTATTAAAATAAAAATAAAAATTGGGTAAAATGAAAAGGATAAAAAAAGGACGCGTCTAAATTCAACTTTGGTCGAACCGACCCCATGTACCACCCCCTCCCCCCCCCCCCTCTCTTGTCGCTCGGTCGCCCCTTCTCTCCTTCCCAAGGCATCGGATTGCCCTAATATTAATATTAAATAAAAAGGAGAAAATAGAATAGAAAATGGAATTATTATTATTATTGGGTTTTGAATTATTTTTGCATGCCGTGGCCGCCGCCGGCTGGCTCCGACCTCCGGCCCGGAGTCAGCCTCGGTTTTGGTCTCGTCTCTCCGACACGCGGCGCCGGCGGTCACGTCTCTTTGTGAAGAAGAAGAGGCAAATAAAATTATTATGGCACGTCCCATCACCATCCGACGGTCTCTGCCGCGCCACGTCGCCGGTGATCTCCGCACGCCGTGGCCCCTTAAGCGTGGGAGATCCTGCGCCGTTGGATTCCCCCCATGTCTTCGCGATCAAATCCCAAGCCGTTGGAGAGAATCTAGTTGGAGGCACCGTGCCACGTGGCGGGCAGTGACCGGTGCGCCGTGACGAGCGTGGCGCGATCGGGGGGGTCCATCACCCCTTCTCTCGAAGCACGAGCTCAGGGCAGCAGCAGCAGCAGCAGCAGCCAGATATACCCACACACGGAAATTCAGACACTCAGCTTACAGCTCCGCGCACCGTTGGATTGCTCCGAGATCTGCCACGTACTCATCAGAACCGTTGGAAAGCCTCCAAGTGGCAGAGGGAGTACGTGTCGATTGAAGATTGGAGGGGGGTGAGATGTTCCCCCCCGGGCATCTCCATCACCTCTTCCTCAATCTACGAGCTCAGGAGCAGCAGCCAGAACACGCACCCACCAGCAGCAGCGGCAGCAGCCTTTCCTTCTTCTTCTGTTTTCTTCTCGCCTTCGTCTTTGCCATGCCTTCTCTTCTCTTTCTCGCCCGATCTACCCTCCTATGCTTGGCATCCCCACTGCCCTTATAAGGAGGATAAGGTCGTACTCTTTCCTTAATTTGATTTGCTTTGCTTATCACTCGTTTTTTGCTCTGAGGTCTGTGCCTGTGCCTTCCACTCCCTTCCCCCCTTGCCTGCTCTGCTCTGTTTCTCACTGTATTGCTCATGGTTTTGGGTCTGCGTGATGGTTTTGGTTGTAGCTTGATCTGGGCTTCATGGTTTTGTGTCTGTGTGATGGGTTTGGTTGTAGCTTGATCTGGGCTTCAGTGTGTTGTGTCTTGCGGGATTGGTGATGGGTTTTGTTGGGTTGATCTGGGAGTGCTGTGTTGTGGTTGGGCTGGAATGGTGATGGTGGGTTAATTTTGCTGCTGCACCGCGGGTGGTTTGGTCTGTGAATTGGGCGGATTGATGCAGATAGGCTGAGGCAATTGTATGAGTGCATTGTTTGTGTGGTTTGAGCAGTGGGGGTGGTTCTGCCCCTCCGCAGACGCTCTGTGATTTTGCGTGAGGTTGTGCATACTCGGGCTGCAGTCCCGGTTGCATATGCGTTGCTGTGTCTAATCCTACAATTCTCTGCCGTCAAGGCTCCAATTGTCTCGGTCCATCCTATAGCCATATGTAGCTACGCTGGAATAGGCGTGTCATCAAGTTGTATTGCTAATCTGCAATTATCTGTAGCTCGGTGCGCCTTCTGCTATACATAAGGATCCACATTTTGGAGCTGCAATGCTATTTGCATGCATACAACAGTTCCAAGGCCGCACCAGCTCATTCCCAATGTGCATAAGTGTTAATAAGCGCTACAGATTAGCTGCTTGATCATCCTTGTCAGACTAGGTTTCTTTCTGATTTTCAAATATATCCGACATATCAGAGTTGAAAGACATCTACAAGTCTAAAGAAGATCGACATGGAGGAAGCAGGTCTATCGGAAGACATGCCAGTTTCTTAGCGGCTACAGGCTGAGCAGCAAAGAACAGCTAGCTCAACAAAGGCCTTATTGGAGACTTTGGTGGTAGGATGTTTGACCTCAACTCCGAGCCAGAGGCTACACAAAAAGCTGATGCAATTGTCCTAAACAAAGAACGCCGTAAGCAAGATTGCAGTGACAAAGAATCCCTTATGCGTAATCAAAGTGGAGGATCGGAGACAAATCCAACTGAGAAAGGTGATTGTTCCAACCCTTCGCTGCAGATAGCTGACGTGTTGGAGGAGGCGCAGGTCAGGAATCCAGTCTCTCCTTCAAAAGCTGAGATCTCACAAGTTGATTCCGGAACCTCAAGTTCAGCTGTTCTGAATGCAGCTGCATGCCCCAATGCGTCTCTTGAAAGCGGGGGATGCGAGTTTGAAGCCTCTAGTGATGCGACAGCTCAAGTTGAGAAATGGCTCGGGGAAGCCTGCGCATCAAAGGAATCGCATGCCAACAGCAATAATATTCTTGTGCGATCCTCGTGCGACTCCGGAGATAGAGGCTTTAATGTGTTTGGCTTTTCGCTTATCGCTCCCAACGAAGATGTACAGCTTGACGCTTCTTCAGTTGCCTTCATAGACCCAATTTCGCAAGGGTTGAGAAAATCTGAAGAATCTGCAACCTTTTTCACCAGAGAGCTATTTCCGTTGCAGCCATCTGGATCATCAGTCTTGTTTCCTAATAGTAATGAAAAGTCAGCCCATACCTTTACAGGATCGCACTGGGCTGGGCTGAACTTGAGCCAAACAGAGCTATGCGGAAGGCCTAAATTGGTTGAAGCATCCCCACCTGCCAAGAAGAGTCGGCGAGGACCTCGGTCAAGGAGCTCTCAGTACCGGGGAGTGACGTTCTACCGCAGGACCGGTAGATGGGAATCACACATATGGTAAGTGGATATATCTTGTATTATATAAATCAGAGATCAACCTTCCAAAATAGCTAAAAAAAAAAATCCTGCTATATCTGTGAATTTGCATCTCAGACCAGCTGGTTAGAATTTTTGGGTTGAGGATCTTGTAAGCCCTGGCTAGACCATCAGCATATGAGTTTAACTAGAGCTATGATGATCTGTGACAGGGACACTGGCAAGCAAGTCTATCTTGGTAAGCTAATAGTTCTGTGACGAAAACCAACACTCTCTAAATCTATGATTCAACAATAAGATGACTTCTAGTCAAAGCAGTGTATTTGAAGTTTGAAACTGTAGATCATTAGATTCTCATAGGCGCTGAAGAAAGGTTTGTCATGATGCATTTCCATCGTCCATCACCCAGCACTTGCATCCACTCTTAATTTCTTAAAGTATTCAGAAAATTGCCTTTCCGCTTGGTATGGAAATATAACATCTGATTTGGCCGCTAAGATGCCTGAAAATATATTGTCATGCAGGAGGATTTGATACAGCCCATGCTGCTGCCAGGTGGGTTTATTTCTTTCATGAGCCTCACTCAGGATGTCCTATGAGCTCTTTTAGTTCTTGCCACTAATTTAGAAACGTCAGTTGACATAAAAGCGGAATTGGTGTAGTCATAAAAGTTTCCTTCAGAAAATTCTCTTTAAAAAACGTTTAAACTGCTTATCTTGCTGTTGCACTACGTATGATTTGTACAAGACACGCCAAAAGTTGATGCAATAGTGCTGTCTCTTTCAAAATTTGCAAGGTGATCAGGTACATGTGTGAAGTAGCTTCCATATGTCTAACCTAAGAAAGTTCATAAAAATGTTGAGAAGTCCTGACTGAATTGCAGAGCTTATGATAAAGCTGCAATCAAATTTCGAGGTTTGGATGCGGACATAAATTTCGACCTTAATGATTACCATGAAGATATTAAGCAGGTCGGTTTTGTTATTTGAAGATGAGAATTCTTAGGTTGATTCTATTTTGCACCTCTTGATTGTTAGGTCGGGCAGCATCCTAGTCTCAACATAGATACATACATGGTCTGTTGATTCTATTTTCTGACTTGGAGTTTACGCGGGTTTGTCTTTACAGATGGCAGCTCTTAAAAAGGAAGAGTTTGTACACATACTCCGTCGCCAAAGCACAGGCTTTTCGCGTGGCAGTTCAAGGTTCCGAGGCGTAACTCTGCACAAATGTGGACGTTGGGAGGCAAGGATGGGGCAATTCTTGGGAAAGAAGTTAGACCTCTCACTTTTCATCACCGTATGTTCATGAATTCTTTAAAATAGCACATGTCTAGAGATGGCTTGGGAAGGTGGAAGGAGAGAAGTCCTTTCCGAGCTTTGTACCAATTATCATTCAATTGATCACTTTCAGGTACATATATTTGGGGCTCTTTGACAGTGAAGTTGAAGCTGCAAGGTATGAAAAAGAATCAATGGATGGTCATATCATACTGACTGTAAATGGTTTACCAAATCTGATTGTATGTCGACTGCAGAATGTAAACATCTTTTGCATGAAACATTTTTCCACTCTCTATGATGACCACAGTACCTTGATGAATATTTTAAAGTGCACAATTCAGGACATAGTAAGTTTTCTATGAGTAATAGAATAAGGTAACTTTCGACAGGGCATATGATAAAGCAGCGATACGCTGTAATGGAAGAGAGGCTGTGACCAATTTTGATCCAAGCACTTACGAGGAGGAGATTCAATCAGAACAACAAAAAATTGGTAACTTCCCTTTGCAACAAGATCTCCAAAAGATGTGATGCCGGCGCCCTTCTCTAATCTAGATAATGCTTACAAGTGTAAGTTGAGGAAATACAATCCAGCTAGAAGATTGTATCTGATTTTAGAGTTCTAAAATGCTTGAAGTTTTCAAGTGGACAACACACACCACACCAAAATACACATGCATGCACACATGCACATATATCACATACATGCACACATGCACATATATCACTTTGTGTGTGTCTATCTATCTATCTACGTACATACATATATACATGTAGACACATGTTTGTATAAAATTAAAGAAACTCAGTTGTTCTGAATGTGGTACGGTACACAATTTTGTTTTTGGTCTTTTTCTGTAAGTTTTTTTCCGATAGCTGCATCTTAAAGCCTACATAAAAGAGAATTAGCTCAGTATTGTTCTGTCAAAAATTGACCCTGCACTTTAAGGGGATTTTAGTAGCTAAATCTCTGCATTGTACCATGTCAAAGTTTTTCTGAAGAACTAGTTGAAGTATGCCTGAGCCAAATAAGTTGATGTGAAGGTTAACCCTCCCTGCGGTACTGCTGCTGAAGAAAAGTATCACCTTCACCTGTTCAAGTGTCTAAGTTTGCCTTCACTCTTGAACCAAATCACTGCGAATCAAAAAGGTGTCATCTGTCTGCAGAGTTTGTTTGTAGCTACTGAAAGGTTGAGCTGTATGTATTGGAATCTGGTACTTGTCAAAGTGGGTTCAGAATGCTGGATAACAACGTTTGTATGGAAGGAGGAACTTTAAATGCTCTTATTCAACACTGAATCTTAGCTTCCCGGAGAATCTTCATTGTTCCATTCAAAGCTATTGTTATTGTAACTCCCAGGATGCAATGCAGCACGTATTATTGATCCATTTCAGAGAGACTAGGAAGTGTTCATTTATGCTTTATGAAAATTTCTTGCTAAAAATGAAAAAAGGGGTTCAACCCAATGTGTACTTATGGAACAGTAAGTAGAGTCCTAATATGTTAGGAAAGAGCTTCTAATATGTGTGTGTGTGTGTGTGTAATTATGCAGTTTCTTCATATTAGCTAGATCTAACTTGGAACTGCACTTCCATAGGTGTGTTAACACTTGTATAATTGCATTTAGACCTAGAAAAGCTCCCTTCATTGTAGCCTGCTGCAACTATTGACTAACGACAATAATCCTACTTTCATGCAGATTGAGCTTCTTGAGATGTGTTTTATAGATAAGCTTTTAAGTCATGAAGACTTTCTCATCTTTGATGTTAAGAGTATGCAAGTGTCTCCAAGTCCAAGTCCAGTATCAATTTCTCTACATTATTATTTTTTATCAGGTTCAACTCTGAAGAAGCTTATCTATATGTGAGAGTTTGAACCTATGCATAAATCTGATGTTGTCTTTATATAAGCATCCTAATGCAGCACACTCGTTCAAATTTGGCACAGCGGCTCTTCCTTAAGAAGAGCTTCGTCTGCTTGAGCTTGTAGCTTTGGAACTTAAGTCAACCATACAAGGCAAGCTCTTTTGATTGCCTAGATGTATTTTCTTTTGCCTCAAAACAAAATCAAAATAGAGAAAATTTTCTTTACTGTAATATGCTATAAATTGCTAACTTAGATTCATTTCTGAACTTTTTAGCTCCCAATGCTCAGAACATTGCCATCCAAATGCAGTGGACCGAGAGAGAGAGAGAGAGAGAGAGAGAGAGAGAGAGAGAGAGAGCTCGAAAGTAGCCACATGGCAAGCCACATAGGCTTAAAACCATGTAGGCTTGGGACTTGCCACGTCGAAAGCCACATAGGACTAGCATAGGCTTGTGTAGTAGGCAACATAGGAATGTCATAAGTCTGCTATCTACCAAGCCTGTCGCAGACTGCCACATGGCAAGCCATGTAGGCCTACCCCATGGCAAGTCATGTAAGCTTGGGGTTTGCCATGTGGCAAACCACGTAGTTCTAAAATAGGCTTGCGTGGCAAGCTAACCAGCTTTGCCATGTAGGCCTAAGTGGACATAGAGAGAGAGAGAGAATTGGAGCTCGAAAGTCGCCACATGGCAAGCCACGTAGGCCTACCATGTGGAAAACCATGTAGGCTTGGGACTGGCAATATAGCAAGCCACGTAGGTCTACCATAGGCTTGTGTGGCTTGCCACATGGCCTACCATAGGCTTGTTTAGTAGGCCACATAGGCCTACTATCTACCAAGCCTATCATAGGTTGCCACATGGCAAGCCACATAGGCTTGCCACATGGCAAATCATGCAAGCTTGGGGTTAGCCATGTGGCAAGCCACGTAGGCTCACCATAGGCTGGCAAGCCAACCAGGCTATGCCTACGTGATCTGCTGTCTGCCAAGCTTGTCGCACATTGTCACTTCGCAAGCCACGTAGGTCTGCCACATGGCAAATCATGCAAGCTTTAGGTTTGCCATCTGGCAAGCCATGTAGGCCTGCCATAGGCTTGTATGGCAAGCCAACCGGGTTTTGCCACGTAGACTTGAGTGGACTCAAAGTGAGAGATATATTAAAGTTGTCACGTGGCAAGCCATGCAGGCCTACCATGGGCTTGCGTGGCAGGCCACATAGGCATGGCATAGGTCTGATATCTGCCATGCAAGCATATCGCAGGCTGCCACATAGGCTTGTGTGGCAAGCCAACCAAGCTTTGCCATGTAGGCCTAAGTGGATCTAGAGAGAGAGAGAGCTAGGGCTCGCAAGCTGCCACATGGCAAGCCACGTGGGCTTGTCATGAGACAAACCACGCAGGCTTGTGGCAGGTCATATAGGCATGACACAGGCTTGATGTCTGCCATGCAGGCATGTTGCACTCTGCCACATAGGCTTGTGTGGCAAGCCAACTAAGCTATGCCACGTAGGTTGGCCGTGCAAGCTTGAGTGGAACGAGAGAGAGAGAGAGAGAGAGAGAGAGAGAGAGAGAGAGAGGCCCACCATTAGTTGGATTTCACTATGGGATCTTCTGGGTATTTGCATTATCAGATATTTGTCTGAAGATACTGTTGCATTAATATAATATATGTTGCTGTTCAGAGAAATTAAAGAACAAAAGTCTTATGTAGGAAGTGAAACAATTTGCACGTTGAAGCAAATTGTTGGTAGTAAGGTAGTAGCACAATCACCTAACAAAAGCTTAGTTCTACCTGCAAGATGGTGTTGCTTTTTTGGGATGCTAGTTGCTTTTGTAAAGCTCATATTCTCCTGTAGGTGGAAGATATTCTCTTTCATGAACTTCCACCCCTTTTCTATCATAGCTCTCGTTTCAGAAGGTAGGACATCTCCTATAATCATGCCAACTTTCCTGCAAATGTGAGTTGCTTTAGAAACTTTTCATGGAGAAATTTCAAACTTAAAGCAAAGATGCTCGTCATTATCAATTTTGGAATGATCCAAATTCCAGGATTTTTCTACGAACCATGTTCAGTTTGTGGTGCAGATTCATGGTTCGTGAGATAATTTTGATGCATGGGAGGCATTATTGTCCCTATGTAAGGCCCAACTGTAATTCATGGCTGTAGACAGGGTGTATTAGTTATATGCTGTATGTCGTAGTGGCAACCTGTAACACATGTATTATTGTTATATTACCTCTCTTTTTTCAGTTGAAGTTTGCCTGCAATGCCTTCAGTCATTGTTGTTTTGAGCATGACTGCTTTCTATTTCTATTATTATGGATGCAAAGTGAACACATGGATGTTATACGAAGATGATGTATTTGCAGGCGTCAATCAATGGAATCTCCAACTTAACCTTGGAGTCTCTTTGGCCCATGAAGAAAATTCTCAGATGAGCCAGCAAGAAGAAATTGGTAAATCATCTGGATCTCTGGGAATATGCAACTCCTTTTCAGAACAAGACTGGAAGAAAGCTCGTCTTTCGAATTCTATAATGCCACAAGCCCTCGACAATGTAGAAGGGATGCAGCCTGTTGCATTTAACAGAATGGAGTGGCAGGTAGTAGATTCTCTTTGACTAAGATCTTTTAATGAACTATTTTTATAATATCCTGAAATAATCAAAATGTGTTACAGCAAACAATTTTATTCTGAATATTTATAGACCGTCATTCCCTCTATGCATGGCTGGGACTTTGCACACCCTATACATGCCTATTGCGTGTCCTATTTGTCTGAGAGCTTCTCCCTTTGTACACCCTATGCCTTGACAGTGTATAGTCTTGCTTTAACATTTTCATAAAGCTTTAAAAGGAACAATAACCTTTCAACATCAAGCCTCTAGAGGTAAGCCAGAATCATAGAAGCCTGTTCTGAGCTTTTGTGAGCTGGGCGTACTGTTCCATGTATACAGAACTGAATGAGTTCTATACAGGCGGAACAAGCTAACCTAATTCCTTTTTATTTGTTGAGAGTTTATGTTGCCGAGTTAATTGTAGATGCATTTGTAGACTGCTCACGACTGTCAAGTTTTTACCCTAGGATTGGTGATCCAATGCTTGCAAGTAAAACCAACAAATCAACTCTGTATTAGGCATTCGATGCAGTTTACATTTGTACAGGACATTCAAATAGGTCAAAGCCTGACTCAGGTCATACCTACAGATTCGAAGAACGGCCATTTGTCTTAACACATCCTCCATCACTGTGCTCATCCTGTACCTGATGACACAAAGCACAATTGTGTAATCTCAGATCATGACAGAATTAAATATTATGGTGAGATTGATCATTGTGCTGTTGCTCTCTCTGTGCGGTTGTCTTAACATCATGAGTGAGAGAAGTACTCAGTTTCCATGTAAGCATTTGATCACCCACGTTAATTTGATCAAACAACCTGCTGTATACAAGTAAATTCAGACATTTAATGAAATAGTAGTTACCACAAGGTCAGAAATATTCACATTATTGGTTTGAATGCCAAATTAAGAAAATAAAGAGCTTTATTAGCATTTGCTACTAAGCTTGCAAAACCTTGTCTAACACAATACATAATAGTGCATTCGTGCTGATACATATGTTTGGTATTGCTGCAATACTTGGATCAATTTGCAGAGAGATGGTGATTGCCAGCTAGAGACAATTGATGGAGTGCCATTGCATCGTTTTCCATCTTTCTCAGATGCTTGGAGGCTTTCTCACACACGAACAGATCATGATGTTGCAAGAGAAGCCATTCGGCCAGTTGCTTTACGAGGAGGTAAAAGGAAAAGCAGTGATGCAATTACCCTTAATAATGTTTCAGATGCTCAAAAACAAGCATATGAAGTCTTGCAATTTCTACCGGAAAACAACTTTGTCTCAGGTATTCATATGAAAGATGAAAGTGCACGTCTTCCACTTGGTGTCAACTCAACTAATACTGAGCCCAATGAAGAAGTGGATGCCTCAAGTTTCAAGGTTAGATAGTGTATTTAACTTAGTTTTGAGTCTCGCCTGGAATTATGTGGATGAGTTGCCAGAAATGCTAGCCAGGTTACATTATGATTGGGTATATCAGCTGATTATCACAATGGATGTTTCTGTAACATGTTGCAGTTGTTAGAGCCCCATTCTTATTAGTATGATTCAAAGAGAAATTTCCAATAAAGCTTATTGTCGACGATGTCTGACAATTATAGGTGTCTCATTGATCCGTTAATGAAATCCTATCATTCTCAGGTACCAAACTTACCTTTGAATGGACTTAATGAGCAAAGAGAAGGACTTCCATTATTTCCTTCTATGACTGTAGAATCTCAGTCAGGATGGAGTTGGCAAGTGAACCGTCCTTTGCAGCCACTGGCTTCTGCATTGAACTCATCCATAACATCACCTGTATCAACTCAACTTCCATATCTGCCCGGATTTCAGATGACAGACTGGTTACAGAAAGCAGGTATGAACTATGTGAACCAGTCTTTTGGCGCCTTTCTTCCCAATAAGAGTGTCCTCTCTTCGCAGAACATTCACAGACCTATAGCAATGGGAGCATCATCCTTTGGCAGCAAATTCCAGCATGTCCTTGGGCTTAACCATGATTCCCCCAAAACTAACTTGTAGGGTCGATCAACAAAACAGGAACTGTTTAGAACCTGAGACCATATAGCATGACATGATGAGTTCTTGGAGTTTGACAGACAAGCATGATATTGCTGCATGGCTGTTCCTAATTGATACCGCTCTCTATGCTTGTAAAGCAAGTGTAATCTATAGCCAGCATGCATGAATAGGGCATACAGTACATTTCCATTTAATTAGCTCAAGCATGCATGTGGTTGTGCAATAATGTACCAACTTATGTTTTTTCTCTTGTATATCCTCATTTGTGGGCTGATTGGCATTGCTCCCGAGCTCAAGTAGAGAAAAAGATGTCATCACTATCATGCCACTTATGGGAGGACTATGCTTTTAATCTGATGATTCATTATGTATTCTCATCTGATTCATTAGTCACTCTTCGAAAAATTTACCGCGATTCTGTATATCGGCAATAAAACTTTCATCCTCAGATTGACACCTTTGCTGTTTCTGTATCTGCTTGATTTAGTGTACAGATAATTGTTTTTGTTCAACTCTCATTTCTTGTATGATTTTTTTATCTTGTTAACGTTGGTTATAGTAACTGTCCAATTTGGAGTTTCAGCTGACCCTGAGCGAGTTGGTTGCGACCTATCTTTGTTTATGATATTGTATGGATTTTGTCTGAAAGTGCCTGTTATGAATAGAAGTCACTGCGTTTTGAGATCATTCTTGTGTCTCATGTATTGATTCTTTTGTGCTGCATGCTGACTGCTTAGTGTCTTCAAAGTCCATACGAGCTAGTGTTCAACAACATATCGCGTATGCTGTTCGTTCAACAAATCTTGCATGTCTGTTACCTATAAATCTATCCCGTAGAAAATATACTATTTTGAAATGATTGGGGGCCTCAATTATATTGCAACTAGTGTTCCTTGGTTGTCACTTCACAGGGAAATGACCTTTTTTGTAACCAGAATGCTTAGAGTCTAGAGATTCCTCTCAATTAGAACTATTCAAATTTGATCTTTTAGGCTTGTTTCAATATAAAAGTTTTGGAATCAAGGGAAATAAGGTATTACATTGAAGGCAATATCATCATTTTAGTGACCGTTGTATTTGAAAAAGGGGTGTGATCAAGGAAGCAAATTCTCTTGTTGATTTTAATGTGATATAATAGCTTCATCAAGGTGTTTTGTCCGAGGAGAAGTGATGACTTAGTCCAACAATTTCATGAATTTATTGAAGTCCTTCCAAAAAAGAACAATTAAAAAAACGAATATTGTATTTTTTGTCTATTTTAAATTTTTTTTACTTTTAGCCAAAAGTCTTATCAAAAGAGACATATTTCATAACTTGAATTTGATATGCAAAATATGTATTTAGGCCAAAACAATGTATACGTTATGATAAAAAAGATTGACACGTGGAAACAAAACATGTTCATGTGGAGTATTGTCTTCTCGAAAAGCTTTGTGATTTTGAACAAGACTGCATACATTTTAGATTGATTCTGATAAATGTACAAAAACACGACAATAAGAAAATAGGTGTTTTGTCAAGTTGATCGACCAAACAATACTTGGTGACTTGTAGCTCAAAAGTTGTGCCAGGAGCACGACGAGTATTGGAGGGTGTGAATGTTGAGAATGAAATGGAAAAATCTTAATTTTAAGAATAGAATATTTGACTATGATACCTAGGGATGTAGTAAATCTTCAAACCATACATGAAGCACTCTCATAGATGTTGACAATAGAAATTCTAATAGTCAAAATGAAGAAGTAGTTTCATAGTGAGTGATGATGAAAATCATTTAAGCGAAGATGAATTTTGCAAAATGATGTAGTTGATGAAATGATTCTTGCAATTTTGAATAAAAAGATTTAATTTCATCTAGGAGAGAGAGAGAGACCATATCAATTTTGACCCAATAATACTCCTAGATGTAGCTAACCATCAAAGGTTGAGGACAGTGTGAGTCAAAGGCATGCATGCATATCATGCAATAGGTATGAGGGCCAGTAACGCCCATGCAAATGCGTGTAGACACATAGGAGGCCATGCAGTCCATAAGTAATGGGTTGGGACTTTGCATGCATCAGTAATCCATGAATGGAAATCAAAGGATGGTAAAGCTTTCGCGCTTATTATTTTCAATATATCAGACACTCAGTTTGGCCGCATATTTGAAGCTCAAATTTTGAAAGAAGTATGGGACATAACACCTACATCAGAATAAAAGACTTACTTTCAACATTTTTGGATTGAAAGCTTCTTCAAAGTTTATTGGTTTCTCATGGAAATGTTCATATACAAGATGCCTTCTCAATATGGTTATATGGGTCATAATGAACTTGTGAATAAAAACTATGATGAGAAGCAAAAATTCAGCTCCATTCATGAAGTAATTGTTGTGAGGGATATATCAGCAAAGGTCTCAAAATGGCAATTTTACGTGTTGGTAGAGATTTAAATTGTCATGAGAGTAAACCACATAACATGTTTCTTTTTTATAATGGATGGTGTGATATTAGAATTATAAGTGTGAATGTTATCTAGCGTGTTATGTAATTCAGAGGTATACCTACAATTTCTATTTTATGGCCAAAAATGAAAATCATTTCACTTAAATTGAAACTACGATTTTGTACAAAAATGACACATAGTTTCTTTTGCACTAATTAGCTATAAACTTCCAAGAAAATGTTAATATATCTATAATTAAATTTCTAATGTTTAAATGGTGTGAAGAGAAAGTTTAGTGGTAGGTTATCTGCTTCTCAATTGTGCTAGCCATTCTACAATTTTTTATGAAGTCTATTTTGTTCAAGAAAGTTTCCAAGATATAATGCAAAAGACCAAGATTATGCACATCAAACTCTTTTTTAAGTGCAATCTTGATATCATTAATATCTTAATTGTTGCCTCCACTCAAAATGATATCATCCACATAGATTAGAAGAATGGTAACATCATTTCCAACAAAGCTATAATAAAGTGAATTATCATACTCACTCATCTTGACATTTCGAGAAAGTACAAGATGTTAATCTTAGCATACTAACTCCTTGGTGCTTGCTTAAGTTCATACAAACTCTTTTGTAGAAAACACACATGATTAGGCTTGCCATGTGAAATGTAGCCCTCGGGTTGCTCCATAATCACCTCCTCCTCAAAATCACCATTCAAGAATGCATTTGTGATATCCAATTGCCATATATCCCATCCAAAAGCATTGCAAGAGATATGATGACCTGAATGTTTACCATCTTTGCCACGTCTGCAAGGTCTTATCATAGTCAATTCCATACTCTTGAGCATATCCTTTTGCCACCAACCTTGCCTTGTACTTCTTGATTGATCAATCTTGGTTTGTCCTCACTTCGAAGATCCAATTGCATCCAATAGCCTTCTTGTCTTTTGGAAGTTTCACCAATCTCCATGTGTCATTCTTCATCAAAGCTTAATACTCAAGATCCATTGCTTGGATCCACTCCTCTTTTTGTCTTGACTCAACTACACATCCAAAGTATCATCAATGTCCTCAACATTAAGAAATTTAGGTCCAACATCCACACCACCACTTGAAGAAACTTTTGGAAAGTTTCCTTCATAAAAAATGACATCTTTGCCAATGGCCACTTTCTTAGTTGAAGGAATAAAAACTTTGTAAGCCTTGCTCACCTCACTATAACCAACAAATATACCTTTCTTTGAAGATGGATCCTCCTTTGTCCTATCATCAAGTGTAATGTTGATATAGCAAATGCATCCAAAAGTTTTGAAAAACTTGACACTCGACCTCCTACCAAATAAGACCTCAAAAGGGATTTTTCCATCCAATACCACACTCGGCCATCTATTGCATAGAAAATTAGCACACAACAGAGCTTGATCCCAAAAGGAATTAGGAAGATTTGCACCTAACCTCATGGCTTTGGATCCTTCACATAAGATTCTATTCTTCCTCTTGGCCACTCCATTTTGTTGTGGTGTCCTTGGGCTTGTGTACTCCCTCTTGATCCCATTTACATCACAAAATGCTTTGAACTTGGTAGAAATGTACTCACCATCATTGTCACTCCTCAAGTACTTGATCTTTGTAGAAAATTGGACCTCCCTTGCAATCTTGAACTTGAAAAAGACATCAAACATCTCATCTCTGATCTTCAGTAGATATACCCAAAAAAATCTACTAAAATCATCAATAAAAGTCACATACATCTTAGCACCTCCATTGCTATTTGTAGTCACACCATGAATATCCAAATGCACAAGCTAAAAAGGCTTACTTGACCTTGATGTAGATCTCTTGTAAGATAACATATGTGACTCTGATAAAGCACATTTCTCACAAACATGATTCATGCTTGATAAAGAATTGGGAAGACCACGATGACAACGAGTGAGATCGAGAAGGTGTGTCATGTGTCGTCGATCCATTCGATGATTATGTATCATGCTCAACATCGTCATTAGCTTGTGAAGCTTGCACATGATCATCCTCTAAAAATGTGTCATCGAATCCATCATCATGATCTTGTTCATGAGGTGCATCAGTTGGCAGGACCATGTCCTCCATGGCATCTCTATCTTCAAAAATTCTTTTACTTCGAGGAGCGACTTGAATCACGTACCACTATCTGGGATCTGAATGATCGGGGTGAAAGACCACTTGTAATTGGTCAATGTTGTTATAAACATTGACTCGTATTTAGTATCCATAGCTATGTTACAGTTGCTTGGGTATACACACAATATACAGTTTTTTGCAGTATACTGAAAATTGATTGATTGACAATAAAAGAGCATAGACATCTTGAAGACAGAGAATAAATGTACCTGCTCACATTGTTGAGGAAAAACAAATGTATCACTTTGATTGTCCAAAGCTTGGTAGAGTCAATGGTAAAATAACCACTCTCATATTTCCTGGCAGTTGCATTGGGACCATTTCAAAAAACTTTGAACCGTTTGACATCAAATATGAAAAAGTTGAATTGCCTAAATCCAACTTCGAGGATGTCATTGATTTTCCCACAATAAACAAGTTGAGAAGAGAGTAAATTGGTGTCCATTGTGCTTGCTCGACTCTCTTGGGTAAAATTTGCCATGACTCCACAATCGTACTTGTTTTTATTTTTGTCAATGCACTCTGTACGAAAGTGTCCATGCGTCCATAGTGCATTGTATTTTTGGTACTCAACGGAATAGAGTAAAACATGTTAAATAACAAACATATACAAAATTGCACGTATTGCACACTCACCATCATTGGCCATGTAGGTCACCATCTTGTCATCTCTATATGCCAACAAAGAAGTGAAATACTCTTTGTGAAAAGTCATGTGTGAACTTGCTCCACTATCAATCCACCATGGATCCAGATCTCCATCATTAGCAAGCATACATGAAGACATCACAAAAGCATCATCATTTGCATCTTGAACATCCAAACCATCCTCATCAAGAGTAAGTTTACCTTGCTTGTCTCCTTGATCTCTCTTCTTCTTGTAGCACTCACTTGCAAAGTGTCCTTTGATGCCACAATAGAAGCACTTGAACTTTGATCTATCTTTATTTTTGCCATCGAAGAAGCATACACTTTATCTTTGCCTTTAGAACACTTACTTTTGCTTTTGCCCTTGATGAACATAGTCTCCTCTCCAACTTGAGATGTTGATGAAGATCCACCTCTTGATTGAAGCCTTTATTCTTCATTGATCCAGATCTCTTGAAGATCAATCAAACTTGGCAAAGTCTTTTGAATAGCAATACTTTGAACAATGTCAGCATGAGCATCCAACAATCCATTAAGAATAACTTGAACAAGATCTCCTTCCTTAATGGTTTCATCAATGCAAGCCAACTCATCATTCAATGCTATCACCCTCAAAATAAAAGTATTTGGACTTTCTTCATTCTTTTAAAAATAATAAAAGATTTGTCTTCTTAGAGTCAACACTCTAGAAGTAGACTTGGATTCATATGTAAAAAATTGCCTACATTGGCAAATCTAGCCATGTAGAATATTGTACATTTTGTCAATATTGTTTGTTGGTTACTTCAATGGCCAAAGTGCCACTTGTACATACACACCTAAAGTAGGTTACCACGAGTCAAGAGGAGTGGTTGTGTCTATTTGGTAGTGATTCCTACTTTGTAGGATCTAGACCATGATTTATGATGAGATTTGTACCTACCATGCACCTACCAAGCATGACTCTTGGATCTAGGCTACGGTTTTCACATTAGGGCAAGAAAGTAGAGTCTACTTCCTTATTACATGCTGTATTTTCACCTAACTTTGCAAAGGAAGTGTGTTTTACTATGTATTCCCATTCTCCATAGTGAGAAGATAGAAACTTTTTGGAGCCTCAAGGAGAAACTCGAGTTTCCTCTCATTGTATGGTGATTACTCTATTTTTCCAATGAAACCCAGCTTTGGCACTTTGTAAACACTGTCTACAGGCCGTACTACAGCCTTATTTCCACACGTGTGGAGTTGGATTATACTAATTGATCAATGCTTTGATTGTCTCTACTTGTTTCCTATCAAGCTGCTAAACTAGATCTTGCTTTCTGATGACTAGTTTATGATAGATTGTTTAACAAGCATACAATCACCTTGTGGATCATTCAAAGATCCATTTATGGTCCTTAGTACAGTACTTTTCACATCATAAAGCTTCTTCAATGAATCCCAAGCATCCTTAGATGATGTACTTTTACCAACTTTCTTGAGAAGCTCATTGGTAACATTCATCTTGATCATGTGTAGAGCCTTCTTGGCCCTCTTGTCATATCTCACTTGATCTTGTTGTATTTCTGGTCTCTCCTCCAGACCTATAACAATATCCAAAACATCATTCATCTCAAGAAGTAGTTCCATCCTCACTTCCACAATGAGTAGTTACTTGAGATAAGCCTATCATTGGCTTCCAACATGACTCCACTTGATGTAGCCATGTAGCAATGACCTGATCTTCTCTTTCAACCAGTTTCAATGCACAAAGCACTCCTTTGAAAAACAACAAATGTTTTTGTTTGCGGCTCGCTCTACTGGCTCTACTGATCTACCAACGCCTATTAAAACTCTATTAGCAGCTACTCTCTCAATGTTTGTGCAAAGATCTTCAGTGTCTCTAGCAACGATTCTGCCTCACAGAACCTGCTTACCAATGGCCAGTCATGTTGTAGTAGGATCTCTCATGAATGATTCTACTACGGATGGCATCTACTCGGCTGTCACAATGGAAGCTTG
The DNA here is from genome assembly GCA_029204225.1 of Diphasiastrum complanatum. Classification (NCBI taxonomy): domain Eukaryota; kingdom Viridiplantae; phylum Streptophyta; class Lycopodiopsida; order Lycopodiales; family Lycopodiaceae; genus Diphasiastrum; species Diphasiastrum complanatum. The sequence goes on along the minus strand of MU832160.1, from coordinate 38,684 downwards.
ACAGATTCAGTTTGACAAGGATTTAAGTGGTTACAAATCAATGGCTCAGTCACGGAATCTGGTTGTAGTATAGCAATTATGTACCCGTCTGTCAAAGGCACACCTACAATTTGATTCAGAACCTTATTTGAAAATGGTAGCTCATCTTGGATATAGGATCTGTCATTAACTCGTTTTTTACAGTTCTGTTTCATATTGATTCATTATTGCCTACAGACTGTAGATTATTGCTAAACTAAACTAAGCAAGAACGGGGAATCAAACTCAATCTACTCCTATTGAAATTAGAGAATCAACATCAGTTCAACAACTTCTAGACTAAAGCAATGGAAATCCTACAAAGTGCTTCCTACAACTGTCACTCAACAATTGTAATAAGAACTTCTCGGGGAATAGAAACCAGGAGACATCAGAAAACAGTGGAATGGTAGATCAATCTCCAAGTCTTGCACATCTACCTGATACTTATTCCAAACCAAACTTTAAGAGAAGAAAGCATCAACATGCACATTCATACATCAGTACCCAAACAAAATGCATTAAGATGAGCATGGGAAGAAACACAAGTAGAATGATCTTCAATTAGCAAAGCAACATCATTTTAGTACAAATTACATGCTCTAGAACTTGATGAGGGGGCTCCTATCTATACCCACGAGCTATAGAACTCAATTGCATAATACTTTGGAGTCCACTTCTTGCAACAGAGTGAACCCCAATCTATAAAGATTTGAGTTCCACTTCTTACTTGATAATAGGAGGCCTCTATATTTAAAAACATAACTCAAGTTGAGATAATCTAATTTGCTAGCTCCCACATGGATATCCATCTTTTGGGACGTACCATCATGGGGTTCACAACTATATATTTTAGCCTAGCACTATAATTCTTGTGCTCTCAGACTCGGCTCTCATTTTCATCTCTGCTAGAAGCCCTTTTGAGTGGAGAGGCTCTGCATTGACACCTCGGGGCATGGCATCAGCTAACATTATCCTCTCCCTATGGTGTTGTAGGTCCCATTGCATTGCTTCAGATTCGACGTGTGATTCTTGGAAAGGCATAGATCAACATTTGCCTATGTAAAACCAAGAACTTATTGGCTTCGTTGTTGCTCTTCTTGACAAAATTTCAAAGGTGCAGCAACTTATCAGGATAGCCCTACGTAGCTGAGAGTCTCTTGCTTGCTCTTTTCAGCTTTTCTTCTATCAAGAGATTTCTTGTAGCCGACCTTCTTCTCGATGGCTTCAAATGTAATGAATCTTGTTTTTGCGTCCAACAGAATAGGTCCTAGGTACGGCCTTATTCCAAGTATGAACCCTAGTACCACACCATGGGTGACCCAGATCTGGCACTTGTCGGGATCTAATGAAATTCCAAACCTTTGATAGTGAATGAATACTTGTTCAAGGGCATCAAGATGCTTATCTTGAGAGGAATGCACACCATGAGATAAATCTCTAGATTCTTGTGCAACAGATCCTTGAAAGCTCGTTACATCACCCTTTGAAATGTGGATGGGGCATTGCACGGACCGAATGGCATAATGTTCTATGCAAAGGTACCAAACTCTGTAATGAAAGCCATTTTGAAACAATCTTCAAGAGCAATTTGGACTAAAGTGATGTTGTTACCTTTAGCAACACCTATATGAAGTAAGCTCATGTCAATAGTATGAACCACTTCAGCAAATTTCGGATGTCTTGACTCATCTGGTACATCAAGCTGCTGGGAGCTATGCAATATGGCATCCCGCAGGGGTTTGAAAACTTGACGGCCGTGTAGAAGGGCATGGTGATTTGAGCTTGTAAGAGATTGAAAAGAACCTCTATTCCTCATGACGGTTGCCCCTGCGTAGGTAACTGGGCGAATGGCAGAGTAGAAATTCTAGCTTCAGCTCTATCAAACTCATCTCGGAACTTATGGTATTGCCTTTGAGCTTCTATAGGGTCAGGGTAAGATTCAAATTAGGGAAAATATGGGCTCAAAATGGGCCCTTTAAGCAAGTTTGACTTTAGAGAGAGATAACATGGAGAGAGAAGACTATCTGGCAACATTTTGTATTTCTGGTGCTACCCGTCGTTTAACCTATATTGGTTAACTCGACGCAATTTAAGCATAGAAGTATGCTCTGTGGGCAGCAACGAAAAGACACACAGACAACAACTATTACTCAATAAAATGGTTTTTCATTTTTTGGCATGAATTTCAAAAACACAAAACTATAGACAGAAAATATTAAAAGATTTCAGGCTATCAATCATTGTAACAGTACTTCACACATGGATGAATGTTATTGGTCTATTTGAACGATAAAATGGTGAGAAGTCAACAAAAGCATCTTTACAAAGGGCTCATTTTGAGCCCATACTTTTTCTAATACGTGGAATCATGGAAGTATTAGCAGGAGGATGTGGATGTGATGGGTTATTGTTCTCATGTAAGGCACGATGTTGTGCACGTGTGACAGCATGCAACGACTCTTCCGATACCCTACGTGCTGGAATAGTCTTTTTGGTTTGGTTAGTGCAATCTTTATAGCAATGCTTCCTGATACAATCAGCACATTCAGCTACAAACTCATATCGAAGTTGACATCACTCTAAAAGTGAGTGGTTTCTAAGCAGACAAACTATCTCTTTTGAAGTGCTGAAGGGAAAATGGCATAACCATTTTAATATACTTCAGTAGGTGATTCCTCAAAATAATATTGCTTATTAGAAGAGGACGTAGATGCCTCATCTATGTATGTGACAGGATGAACATCATCATAAGTAGTGTCATAGGCTGGTGTATCATAGGAGGTATTCTGTACTACATGGGCCTGAACTGGAGGTCGGTTCTGTTGGTTTGGCCTGTTGGGTGGAGCAGATCCTCTTGGACCTGTAAGTGCCAAGCGTTGTTGTTGTGGAGGTAGTTGTTGTCTAGGTAATTCCTGGAGTTGGACTGGTGTCATATAACGTGGGTTATATGGTGCTTGTGGGTGTGCGCATGGGGCATATTGCTGAGGTCGAGAGTATTGCATGTTGCGTGGGTTGTACCTACAGCTGGATGTGGTATGGGTGGTCGTATCACACAGTAAACGTTGTTGTGGTTCGTAGGGACGGTGTAATGGGCACTCATTACCGGTATGTGGACCACGACATTGGCCACCAGGTGTCTTCTCGTCGATGGATAGTATTATCGGATGGCAATTGCCCTAGCAACTGACTTTGGAAAGATTTCAAGGCTTTCTGAAACTCTTTGTTGAGTTTTTCCATTTGTTGTTGATGTTGTTGATTCATCAATTCAAACTGAGATTTCCAGACCTGGTCGAAATCTCGAGGCTCACTTGGACGGTTATCAAGGAATACATGGTGAGCTTTTTTCTCTTTCTGGTCCTCATCATTAGAACCTTCATCTTCTTCACGAATGGCGTCGGACATAGCAAATTTAAGAGTAAAATACTCTTCGTTGGGTTTAAGCTCTTTCCGGAGGCGTCTGGGAAGACCAACGACAAACCATATGATCAACATTTTATTAGTTGGTTGTTCCTGGACTTGACTTCCGAGACGCTTAAAGCGCTCAATATAGTCACGTACACAATCATCTTTTTTTATTTTTATATTACTAAGACGTACAAATGGGCTTTCTGTGAGTCGGAAAGGTTAGAAGCGTTTAAGAACAGACTCTTTCAGCTCTGACCAGTCTTGTTGATCATCACGATTGAGGTTGAAAAACCACTCTCGTGCTTTATCTACCATGGTTATCGAAAAAAGTTGGACTTTTGCATTGTCAATATATTCTCCATACACTTCACATGCATTCTCAAAGACTTGTAAAAATCTATGAGGGTCATATTACCATCGAACTTTGGTAAAATTCCAGTCGGGGTGTTCGTTTATCAGATCGGGTAGTATGATGAGCATTGTGAACAGGTTGATCATCAAGATTTTTAGACTGATTGGGTCTCCACCTGGATGGTCCAGGATCTTGATTCACCTGAGATCTAAGACGATAGGGTTTGTTCTCATCATTTGGATAATTGGGCGGTGTAAACTCATCCATAAGTTCTTCTGGTAAGTTGGCCATGAGAACTGACGGGATTCAACTCAAATGTGATACAACTGGTAAAAAGGCGACAAAAAATGCTACAAAAAATTTACAACAAAAATCCCGAAGGTCAAAATACTACAAAAATTTGCGAAATTTTTTTATGTGAAAAAAACTTCAAATTTTTTTTGCGAAAAACGCAACAATTTTTTTTTTTCAAAAAGAGACAAAAATTTGCGAAAATATGAAATATTCACGCAAAAATAAAACGAATTTCTTTTTTGCGATACAACCAACAAAATTTTTTTTTTTGGGCAAGAAAACGTCAAAAAATTGTGCGAAAAATATGACAAATTTTTTTTTTACCAACTTTGTTTGCGACAAGAATTTTTTGCGACACAAATATGCGACACTTTTATTGCGAATTTTTTTTTTTGCAAAAAAAGCGTCAATGTTTTTTTTTTGTCACACAAAAAAACTACAAAAAATGCGACACAAAAAAAAAACTACGAAAAATGCGACAAAAGTGGTAATGTTTTTTTGAAAAAGCGACAAAAATTCTGCAAAAAACGAAACAACACGAAAAACACGACAAAAAACGAAAAATCTACGAAAATTTGCAAACGAAACCATGAAAAAATATGCGACAATTATGAAAACACAAATATCTGACACAAATATGTGAAAATATGCAACAAAAATAGGCGACAAATGCCACACAAAACTACAAAAACGTGACAAAACCACAAAAAATCATGCGACAAAATCACGAAAAATTATGAAAAAAGTGACAAATGTTAAAAATTTTGCGAAAAAACTACAAAAAAATGTGAAAAAGTGCGACAATAGTTTTTTATTTTGCGAAAAAAATGACAATTTTTAGTGTCCAAATTGTTTTTGTTTATTCTTAAAAATGCGAGGAAAAATTTGCGAAAATGCAACGAAAAATACAATGATGGATGTGACCATGAAGTGAGAACTTACGTACAAAAAGTAGACATGTTTGAATAGGCAAGTAACGCCACTCAATGCTAAAAGCAACAAAATTTTAGAGCAAGTGATAGTTGAAATGTCTAAAATTGGCAACACTAGCTTCAATTATGGTAGCAAACATCCTCATCTATGAAGGATATGGGAAGTTGCTCACAACCCTTGTAGCTTAGGGTATTTAGTGTGTTGAGATGATGATGTGTGATTTAGAGAGGAAGTTGCAATAAAATTTGTCAATGATAAGTTTATGATGTATTTAAGGTTGTAAAGTTCAACCACATTATAGTAATAGAGTTTGAAAAAGTAGTTTTTTTAAAGTTTATTTTGAAATTGAAATGAATTTTCAATGGAAGTTCAAAGAGTAGTCTTAGAAAAATTGCCAAGCTTTTCTATGGTATCATTTCTTGCAAAGAATAGCTTTTGTTTGAATGATTTTCATCACATAAGGTGTTAGTTTGAAACTATGTAGGAAAATGCCACTAAATGGAAATGTGAATATTGCAACTTTAGTGTTAAGTGTTAACATGTTTAACTTAGAAACATCAAAAATTTTGATAAAGATGGATAGTCTATATTATAATAGAGTGAATGTGTATTTAAAATATACACCAATTAAACATCCTAGCTTGGTTAATATGTGAAATCTAACAAAAAAACACATATGTTTTTCACTTTAGTCAAGTTTGACAAGAAAATTATTTGCATAGTTGGTGATCAAGGCTAACATCATGACTATCTTGGAATAAAGACATATCAAGATTTTAGCTCTAAAGTAGTTGTGTCACCTTGAAATGTTGTGCTTTTGAAAACTAGTTGCTAAGATACAACAAAATATAAATCTGATTTTGATGTTAAAGGAAAATTTGCACCTTCTAAGCATCTAGTTTCAATCCAATATATTACTTTCATGAGGCAAATTTGATCCATTTCTCATGACTTGGATGTAGAGTCCTTAAGCTTGTGAAAATGCACATTCATTTCATTAATATTTAGAACATGAGAACTCTTGTATGATGACACAACTTTAATGTGTACGTAGTTCGTCTACGAGTGGTGGTAGATACAACATTTAGGATATCAAAGTCATACAATTCTCTTTTCTACCTACTCTTACCATCATAATATGTGAACATATCAATGAGTTCTTCCAAAATTGTCATGCTAGCGATAGGATCTTGGGTGTACACATTATAAACATGATGAGCTAGCATTAAGACATGGTACATACCTAATTTGCTAATTTTAATAATACATACCTAATATAATATAAGAAGAACAACATTTGTTTTTGAATTTCAAGCAAGATGCAAACTACATCAACACAATTTTGAACGGAATAGAAAATACATATTTGTTGAATATTTTATCATATAACCATAAAAGTTACCACTAGAACAATGCACTTTGTGCATGCATGTTTTAAGTACCATTTTTGTACTTATGCTTAATGGAATAACCATAGAATTTAAATTAAATACAAGTCATTTTATACGTAACATATGCTTAGAGCTCCCTCTTTGTAGACCAATATGATTTTGATGTGAAAGTGCAATGATGAGTCATCCAAGCCCTCTTATTATGATACTAGTTAGCTTAAATATTGAAAACCATGTAAAAGTCAAAATATTTGCAAAAGAAAAAACATGTGAGTTAACTTATACTTCTTAAGTTTGTAGTACTCTTTTGCCTCATCGACATTGCATGGCCCATAAATAGAAAGGCCAAATCTCTTTAAGAAAAAAAAACCTCGAAAGAACTTGATTTGGGTTAAGATCTTTTTATGAAGTACAAGTAAAGAAAGACTCAAATACTTTATTAGTCTCTCCAATCATCAACGGACAGATGTAAAGATTGTTCCTCTCAAATTCCTTATTTAAATCCAAATAAATATGCCAAAGAGTTAAGGCTCTAAGACTACCAAAATTTATCAGCATAGCTATCTAAAAAATTCCTCATCATTTTGCAAGAGTTTTTAAATTTAAATTAAAATGTTGCCAAAAATAGCCCATGATTAAAAAAACTATCTAGATCTCAAATAGACAAGATTGGCAAGTTTTTTTCTAAGCTTTTGGATCAAATGATGTGTCTAGAATATGGAAAATTCCTATTTTGAGTTTGCACGTGCCAAAAAGTAGATCAAGATGGGATCTATTGGTGGATTTGTCTTGGAATCTGGTGAGAGGGCCAAATCCATCTAATTATTCTACTTGGAAGGTCAAAATGAAGTCACTACTTTACATTCCAAGTCCTTGATGATTATGTCTTTGATGAGGTGGAAGAACCTCATGGAGGTCAAAAATTGCAAAGACTTTGATGAATGGAGTGCGCGACATCTTATCCTTCAAACATGCATCACAGGTGGAGTCTCATGTGCCACAAAGTGTCTGGCAAATCATCATGACTTTGATGCACCTGATCTGTAGGTAGGCGTACCTTCAGATGATATAGATTTCTTTTCTTTCTGCCTTGAGTGATCAGGATACTAGTACTGGCGTCAATCACGTTGCATGCTTCGTCGAAAAATGTCACATCTGCATCAACTATTCTTGTTACAGAAAGCAAGTCTTGTTGCAGTGTAGGCATGAACAAAACATCTTTGAGTCGTCTGTCTTTGCCGTTGGTGTTGAGCCACAGTGAACCAATACCGTTCACTTGATGTTTGGATCCATCTCCAAGAATAATGAATCTTGAAGGATCCACACTTCTAAAATCAGACATTATTCATCTTGATGTCACAAAATGTGAGGTGGCTCTTGAATCTAGGATTACCTCATGTGTGTCAGATGTTGATGCTGCACACACATCTTCACAGATATAGGAGGTTGAACAGTTTCTGTTCGATCTTTCTTCGCCCATTTTCAAGCTCTCAGGCTCCTCGACATAGGATGAATTGTTGTTGTTCTCCTGTCTGTTCTATGCTGATTTATTTTTTGGGTTCAGGCGGCAATCCATGGCTGCATGACCCTTCTTATGACAGTGGATACACTCAATCTTGGGATTGAGCCAGCATGTATCAACTGTGTGTCTGTGTCTTCTGCTTCTCACACAAGTCTTCTTTTCTCCACTTTGTTGTTTCGACCTCCCTATGCTCTTCCAGTTGTCTTTGTCGGTCCCCTCTGCTTGCCGATCATGATCTTGCCTCTGATTTGACTCCCTCTTAGGCTTAAATTATTTCTTGGATTTTTCTTTGTTGTCGTAGAGTGCCTGATCAGAATTATCCTTGTGATCAAGATGCTCTCTGGCCTCGACTTCCTCTTGAATCTCGACAATTGCCTTTCGAGGTTTATGGTAGGATCTTTTGCGAGCAGGGTTCTCGTCGTCTGGAATGATCTGGGTAAGGCTCTAAACAGGTAAGTGAGCTAATTCTTAGCTGACACTGCATTCTCTTCTCCAGAGTTGTGTAGCGACAAAAATAGATTCTTCATCTTCCTTACGAAAGAAGGACTTTCCCATCCCACTGTAGATTTGCCAGTTGATGTTAGCGGATCCCAGAGAATCCACAGATGCCGAGCCAAGCTGAAGACACAAGTTATCTCTCACCCATGACCAAGGAGGTCTCAAAAGGAGGAGAGCAGAAGAAGCTGAGAACCGAGCATGAGAGCCGAGGAAGTACTAGCTAAGAAGACAGTGAGTTAGCTATGTGAGCCTACATGGTGTATCCCAAAGAAGGAATGCCCATGTAGGAGCTAGTAATATTTCCTAGGCATTGTAAATAGACCCCCCTTAAATTAGTTAGAGTGAGCCACCTTTTGATGGTGACCTTTAGTGGAAGGGCAAATTCCACATGTAGTTTCTAATTTGGTGGAATTGCCACTTGGGCTCCACATGGGCAGCCTTCTTGCTTATTTAAGGGCCCCCCCTCTCTTGTGAGGGAGATTTTGAATGTATTGTCAAGTTCTCTTGAGCTAATAAAGAGGATCCTCCACGAGTTCTTGATGATAGCTAAGCTCCTTGTTCATGACAATGTTCTTGAGTGAGATTTCTATGAGCATGCTTGATTCCTTTGCATTGTGGATTAATTAGGTTCTTGTTTCTTGTTTCTTTCTTAGTTGTGGATTAGGATTCAGTTCTTGTTTGTGGAATGAGGTAGTAATCAGCATTCAAGTAAACTAGATATGCTGGTTTGTGGTATAATTCTTGCATACTCCCTTATAGCCCAGTTCTTGATTGTTCTTGAGCAATCTAAGCATCAAGAAATGAGGGTTTCTTGATTCTTAGACTGTTAAAATTCTCCTAGGAATCTTGTTTCTTGTTTCTTGAATCTTGTTTCTTGTTTATGGAATCTTGTTTCTTGTTCCAGTAGTTAATCTTGTCTTTGATTGTTTATGATTCAGTAGATAATGGTAAGATTGCTCCCTGTTCTAAAACGTTGATCTTCTTGAGCTATAGATGGTTACATGGCTAGTTATGCATGTAGCTGAGTATCGAAAACATGTCTCCCATTGACAGGATGGGAAATACATGCTGAAAACTAAGTAATGCTTCTGCTTGTAACTGTTCTAGTAAGAAGACGTACCATAAAGAACCATTACTACAGAAGCATAAGAAGAAGCAGAAAACCGTGTTCACAGATTCAAAGAATCCGTGAACATTTGGCGCCGTTCCACAGCTCCACATACATTAAATTGCCCAAACCATTCCGATCTGTGCCACACACCCATCGCTCTCCGAACTTCCACGCCTTCATCATAGAGCACACCATTTTTGTCCTATCTACCGCGAACCGCACTTCTCAACCGACGCTTCACTCTCATTTCCAAGCTGAGCCACGGTTCAATCTCGACTGGCGCTAGAGCCATCTTTCAAATCTCGACCGAGGCGCTACAGTCTAATCTCAACCGATGGCCTTCAGTTAGATCTCAACCAACACACTGCATCAGATCTCAATCAACGCCCTCCTCTTAAATCTCAACCGATGGCCTTCACTTAAATCTCAACCAATGCTTCATGTCAGATCTCAACCGACGGCCCTCAATCAAATCTCGACTGATGCCTATTCACTCAAACATCAACCGACGGTCAGTATTAAATCTCAACCGACCGCTTCAAGTCAGATCTCGACCGACAACTTCGCGTCAGATCTCAACCGACGACCTCGCATCAGATCTCGACTGACGACCTCACATCAGATCTTGACTGATGCCCTCGCCACAAATCTCGATCGACAGCTTCACAACAGATCTCGACCGACGCATTCGCGTCAATTCTCAACCGACGCCTAATCTCAGATCTCAACCGATCCTTTGACCGTCCAATCCATATTCACCAGCATTACAGTCACTACGACCACTTGTAATGACCGCATTGATCTGTCGTGACCATTCTGCACAGTGGCAACTGTATCCAATCCGTTACAAATGTACAGCCCATGAACCACAGCCACTGACCACAGCAAACCGCAATCCTATGACCCTACAACTACATTCGGCCGCCACAAACCGCAACAAACCGCAATCCGTTACAAACCTACAGCCCACGAACCGCCGCCATTACAAATGTACAGCCCACGAACCGCCGTCACAAACTACAACAAGCCGCAATCCCAGGACCCTACGTCTACCCTCGGTCGCCCTTGACCGTAGCAGACCGCAATCATATGGTTTATGACCCCTTCCTCACCTCCAACCACCAATCGACCACCCTTTCCCACATTTCGCATAGCAACATTGATGCCGCACCTAGCCGTTGCTATAGCCACAAGCCATTGAGACTGCAACCGACCACAACCGACCGCCACTGACCACAACCGACCGCAAAAAAAAAAAAAAAAAAAACCCGCAACGGACCACCACAACCCGTATTGCACCGCTACCACTGCATTCTATCGTTCTACCACCTTAGTCGTATCCACCGCCATTAGTCGCATTACACTCGCATCAACCGTGGATCCATAGCAACCGCATTTCAACACCCATATCCACTGTAACCAGAGTCCAAGTGCATATTTACACAATCCTACGACACTCTACACGTTGTCATGGATCGCCCTTATGATTCGAATTCTACGGATGACTATCCACCAGAGATGGTTTCCCCATCCACCAAACAGGCTCGATTTAACAGATATTCTCGGATGAAATCTCAAGTCCAAGAGCCATCCACGAACCCATTCAATAGATGGGAACCTATGCGTTATGAAGCTCCATACGAACGACCACAATTTCATGTTGCAGAATCCTCACATGCAAGAGCTCACTTAAATGGAGCTTTCGCAAATAATGTTCCACGTAATGAAAAAAGGACCCCAAAGGTCGACTTACCTAAGTACGATGGCAACACTGATCCTCAAAGATTTCTTCAAGTCTTCGAGAATGCATGTGATGTCTATGGCGAAACATCACCAAACTCCATGATTCAACTGTTCTCGATGACCATGATCGATCGAGCACGAGAATGGTTTTTTAACCTTGATAGTGAAGATAAACATGACTAGTCACTCTTGAAGGAGGCCTTTATCAAATGCTTCAAGCCATTTCACTTGATAGAAAGTCCTTTTGTCAAACTAAGTAATATCAAAATGACAGAAGACGAAAAAGTACGTGACTACATTAACGATTTAAACAATTAAAAAGTCAGGTACAAGAGCAACCCACTGAATCCATGCTCATCATTTGGTTCCTCGTTGGACTCCCACAATCGATAAGACATGAACTTCGTTCCAATGATGAATATACATCATTGAAACAAGCCATCTCTGATGCCATTTAGGAAGAAGACGAGGGCTTAGATGTTGACGAACCACGAGAACGGAGAGCACATCGTGCTGTCCAAGAAGCTCGCCCAAACGATGACACTCGAGAATAGTTATGGAAGACACAGATGGAGTTGCTTAACCAGCAACACCAACAACAGATGGAGAAACTCACGAAAGAGTTTCAAAACACTCTTAAGTCTATCCAGAGTTCAATGTCGGGTCAGTTACCCACTGGCCAAATCCACCATAAACGAGAGAACACGTGGTGCCCTCACTGCTGAGGTGCACACACTGGCAATGAGTGCCTTTCATACCAACCCGTCCCAAATACTTCTTTGATCAAATGTGAAATCTGCGACTTTATGGGACATACCTCTCTTTATTGCTATTATAACTCGAGGAACCAGCCTCACAACCAGTCAGGAGGACACTATCAACTTCCTAGGCAACCATTTGTTTCACAGCACCACCACACAACTTATCAACCATGAAACAACCAAGCCCATATACAAGAGTTTCCCAGACAACCTAGACATGACCCTCAACCACAGCTGGCGCTCTTAGGACCACCACCAAGAAGACAACAAGATCTAGGAGCACAAAAACATAGACATCCTCGAGAATCTGCCCAAGCACATCTGGTAGAAAACTCCTACGATCAATCATATCACAATGATACAATAATTCCATCATCTAGTCATCACCATTATCAAACCGACAACTCATGCTCATGCAAACAAGTTGAGTATTCCACACCACCAGAAAACCCAGCACAGCTAGCCATCCAAGATAAATACGCTATCGCCACGGGACCCATGAGCAACCGCTGTTTTATTACATTGACACACCCATCATCCCACTTATGATGATTGACCTGATTCCTATAGCTTGGTGCCCAAGAGAACCTAGCGTCTCTACCGCCCATGTTTCGGAAGAAGGTATTCTTTCCATAGATGATGTAGAAATGACGGGTGAACATGTACTCCTTTATCTAGATGCCCAACCTCATCCACCAAAATCAATTCCTAAGGAGATCAAGACTCCAAGACCGTCGGCTCATGTCCAACTGACGTCCAAAATACCCAACACACAAGCATACAGGCCCAAATCCAAAGTTTGTACATCGGATGTGTATCCAGACGAAGTCTGGAATACAATCAATGATGATATAACAAGTGAGGTAACATCACCGCCCACTCAAAAACCGCAAAAACCTCAGTTACAAAAAAATAAAATCATTGATACACAATTATCCGAGCATCAAAAACAGATGTGTGCGAAGCTTAAACAGCCGATAAAGCCCTTGTCTAAGGAGACTAAAATCAAACAATCAGACCAAGCTTCCACATCTAGTAATGAATCAACTTAGATGATTTCCAAAGTCCTAGAACATTTTGTGGACCCACCTTTCAATCTTCCACAGAAATTCAAAGACTTTACATTGGATGACGTCATTATCCAGTTACCGCAGCCACATCGAGAACCTACACCAAGTTCCAACTCCTTTGAAGGACCTGCTAAAACAACTCCATTGAACCTTGAAGATCCTGACGAGGAGATAGATCGAATAGTTCATGTTGGTGCACATTTGTCATCAACCCAACTTTCTAACCTGGAAACGTTACTCCGCATATACAGAGATGTATTTGCATGGAATTATACCGAAATGAAAGGAATCTCCCCTGAAATAGCAGTACATCAGATTCCTCTAGAAGACAATGCTAAGTCTGTTAGAGCTAAACCTTACCGAAGTAACCCCGTCTACCGTGAGAGGATCGATGAGGATATTAAGAAATTGCTGGATGCTGACTTCATTTATGAAGTTCAACATACTAATTGGGTATCGCCCATTGTGGTTGTGCCCAAGAAAAATGGCAAGCTTCGTATCTGTGTCGACCTCAAAAACCTTAATGCGGTTACAAAGAAAGACCATTTTCCCTTACCTTAAACGACCCAAATCTTAGAGGAAATGGCAGGAGCTGAAGCTTTCAGCTTCTTGGATGAATTCAGCGGTTATTTTCTTGTTCAAATAGCCCCTGAAGATAAACATAAAACAGCCTTTGCCACAGAGAACAGGGTTTATGCTTATAACGTTATGCCTTTTGGCTTATATAACGCCCCTTCAACTTTCCAGAAGGTCATGCAACTGGCCTTTCAAGATCTATTACATCAGACTGTGGAGATTTATCTCGACGATCTGGGTGTACATTCCTCAGCAGCTACGCACCGAGACACCTTGGAGAAAATCTTCATTCGTTGTCATAGATTTGGCATCTCACTAAACCCTGATAAATGTCAAATATGGGTCACCCATGGGGTCGTCCTCGGGCATATAATTTCAAAGGACAATATTTCTACCGACCCATCAAAAATCAAGGTTATCGTGGACATGCCCTTACCTGCAACAGTGAAGGAAGTATATGTCTTCCTCGGTCATACCAACTACTATCGCATCTTTATAATCAACTATGCCGGCAAGGCACGCCTCGTTTATTTAGTTGTGGTAGATCCTCGCTGGACCGAAGAACGAAAAAAGGCCTTTGAGGAGTTGAAAACAGCCCTCACAACGACTCCCATACTCCGCTTGCCAAGTTACATGAAAGACTTCCATGTCCACGTTTCTTAAGCAGACAATTGGTGCCTGCTGAAGTAAATTATACAACTACCGAAAGAGAAGCATTGGCAATGGTCAATGTTGTACAACAACTAAGACATGATTTATTAGGCCAGACCTTTGCTTTCTACACAAACCATCAAGCACTTCTATATATTTTTTAATAAGTCCTATAAGACGGGACGAATAGCTCGATGGCTACTGATTTTGGAGGAATTTAATTTCCGTGTAGTCGTTCAAAAAAGGACCTAACATTTCATGGCGAACCACCTTTCTAGACTACCAAGTGCTGAAAAAGCAACTACACCAGTCAACGATGATCTCCCTGATGCATGCCTTTTTTAGATCCATGCTACACCCTTATGGGCTGAGGAGATCACTCAGTTTTTCACAACAGGCCGACTAAAAGAAGGCCTGAGTACAACGAAAAAAAGAAATTTTTTAATAAAAGCAGCGCCCTTTCAGATAATTGCGGGACAACTTTACAAAAGGAGCGTTGACGACATTATTCGACAATGTGCTTATGAATCTGAGATACGACCGATAATATCTCAGGCTCATGAGGGCATTGGAGGTGGCCACTTTTCTGCTGAAGCCACAGCGAAGATTATCCTTCGAGCGGGATTGTGGTGGCCATCTTTGTTTAAAGACACGTTTGTATGTCTGTCAACGAGCAAAGAAAAATACCAAAGCAGACTTCACACCATTGACTCCCATTATAGAAGGCGAAGCCTTCCATAAGTGGGGGATTGACTTTATTGGACCAATCAGTCCAGCAGCAAAACATACCCAAGCTCAATACATCCTCATAGCCATAGATTATGCCACTAAGTGGGTGGAGGCTTGAGCAACGAAGGATGCCAACAGTTGCACGTTTTCTTTATGAAAGCATTATTACCCGTTTTGGCCATCCCATAGAGCTTGTTAGTGATCGCAGCAAGCATTTTTTAAATGCTGTCATTGATAATCTCCTACGCCATTACCTTGTCGTTCATAATGGCCAGGCTGAATCAACTAACAAGATGATTTATAAAATTTTAACCAAGATAGTTGAAACCAGTCGCTTTGATTGGGAAACAAAACTTTTTTCAGCTATCTGGGCTTACCGCACTACCTCGAAGAACGCCACTGGGTAGATTACACCTTTCCTCTTAGTATATGGTCAAGAAGAGGTAATGCCCATAGAATTCTTAGTACCTTCGTTAAGAGTTACAGACGCTTTTTCAATAGATCTCTGTGAAAAGGCTTCAATAGGACAACAAGTCAAAACCAGGCTATTTACGTTAGCCCAGTTATGCGAGACAAGACTAATATCTTATCACGCACAACTAGTTAACAAACGATGCCAAAAGGCCTGGCATGACCGTCACCTGCGCAATAAAGATCTACACTTAGGTGACCAGGTGCTTCTTTATACATCAAAGAAGCACCTCGGCAAATTGAAGTTCAGAAGTGAGGGCCATACGTGATTAATAAAAAATTTCCTAATGGTGTCGTCCAATTACAAACACTTGATGGGATACTCCTAGACACTGTCGTAAACGGTGGTCGTCTACAACGGTATTACGAAGAGTTGTTCTTTGTTGACCCAATTTAACATCTTTTCCCTAGTACATATTCTACATGCTACTGCCTATTGGTACCAGTGTTGCATTCCTGTAAAATTCAATTTGGATAAGTGGATGTCGAGCATATTGGTTGCGGGGTCATCAGAGCTGGAGGCAGGGTTGGTAGACATGATGAAGAAATTGGAAAAAGAGAGAAACAAATAATCTGGAAAAAGGGTGTCGGTGGAGATGGGAGCGGAGGGCGTCGGCTGAGATGGAAGAAAAAGGTGTCGGCTGAGATGGAATGAAAATGCGTCGGCTGAGATGGAAGGAAAATGAGGCGTCGGCTGAGATGGAGTGAAGAATGCGTCGGTTGAGATGGAGTAAAGAATGCGTCGGCTGAGATGGAGTGAAGATGCATCGGCTGAGATGGAGTGGAAAATGCGTCGGCTGAGATGGAGTGGAAAATGCGTCGGTTGAGATGGAAGGAAGATGCGTCGGCTGAGATAGAGTGGAAAATGTGTTGGCTGAGATGGAAGGAAGATGCGTCGGTTGAGATGGAGTGGAAAAGGCGTCGACTTAGATGGAAGGAAAATGCGTCAGGTGAGATGGAAGGAAAAGGAATGGACTGTGAGAAACTGAGGATGGGAAGGAGGTTGTGTGAAAGTGGAGGTGTTGTGGATGGAAGGGTATGGAGGATGTGTGATAATCGAAGAAGATGTGGGTATATGGTTGTGATGAAGAGGAAGAGGTTAAGACGGTTGTTTGGAGAGGATGAAAAGTGTGGAAGATTAAAAGTTGATGCTCAATAGTGTAACGGAAGCATTTGGAATGCTTGCGTGACACTACCCCTCAACATGCCAAATGTATCAAATGCTTTGTTCTCCATTGGCGATATTAGGGTTGGAAACGGTTTGTGATGGCGCTCTCAATGACAAACACACGAGGATGGTTGAAACTGGGTGGAGATGGTGTAGAAGCACTGGCGGATGCACCGGATGAGAGACCGTCAGGATCGTGTAGGAGAGTCTGAAAATTGCCAGAGGATCGTCGCCAGGGAGCTCCAGAGTTCGCACTTCGCTGAGGTGCGAATGTGGTCGAAGTGATGGCATTTATGGACGCCTTTGGGTGGGCGCAGGCGCGATGGGACGTGTCTGTAGCGTCGGTCAAGAATTTATGAAAGTCCGTCGGTCGAGATCTTATGAAAGTCCATCGGTCGAGACCTTATGAAAGGCCGTCGGTCGAGATCTTATAAAAGTCCGTCGGTCGAGATCTTATGAAAGTCCGTCGGTCGAGATCTTATGAAAGTTCGTCGGTCGAGATCGAAGTGGATCCCGTCGGTTGAGATTGAAGTGGATCCCGTCGGTTGAGATTGAAGTGGATCCCGTCGGTTGAGAATTGTCAAAACCTCAATATGAAGGAATGGATTTGTTGTATGCAAGTGAAGAACTTCAGGGGGAAAATATGATTGTGGTATAGAGTAGAAGTTCTTGTGAGAAGAGTGTATCTCCAGGAATGGTTGTATGCCTGAGATACCAGTTAGACACAGAGATGAGGTGGCTAAAGTGTGAGAATTAGTTCCTATAGTGTAGCCTATCATCTGTTGATCTAGGACATTCATGACCCATGAGTATGTACAGGAAGGGAAAATGCATAGAAAGGACATAAAACAAGGCATGCAAAACGAGAAGTAAAAATAAAATAAAATTAAAAATAATAAAATAACCATCACCACCACCACATGCAACATCCACCATAGTGTAGCTGATTGATTCATGCATTCAAAGACCAACTTACACATTAATTTCACAAGTTTTAACCATTACCATTTTAACTCGACAATCCTACACATGAAAGCAGTGCATCGTTTATGAGCAAAACTTGAAAGCACGTATTATTTACTATAATGAGCAATTGCCTTTGCATGGTCCTTTATCTAGCTACCCATGTTTTAGGCCTTGGCAAGTGAAATGATAACAATGTACCATCCTATTTCAAAAGTGGTTGGTAAGTGTGAAATGAAATGTTTCAAAGTCCTTTGATTCATTTTCCTTAAATTCCTATGTTGACAAATGAATTTTTCACATTGGCTCAAAAGTACAAAAAATGGGACCCTTGTTTTTTTCCAATGGCCCAATGGGAGTACTTTATTTTAAGTAAGGGAATTATTGTGCAGCAAGTTATCACGGACTCTTTATGCACTTAAACTTTTTAGCAAATTTCTTGAAACCAAAATTATTAAACATGTAGTCTTGCCTTTGCAAGGCAAGGTGCAAATATAGTTTGGGATCAATCGTTCTCGCCTCACCACAAATGATACCGAAGGGTTAAAATCCTTCATTGGCCAGGAGTAGTGAGAGTGCGAGGGCGGTAGCGCGACACTGAGAGACTAGAGTCTTTTTAAAAGTTTAAGCAAATTCTTACGAGAGTATTGGAGAGTCGAGACAATCAGACGGTAGACCTAAATTTTTACCCGCCATAATTTTTACCGACCTTACATAGCTTACGATCTTGTCCGGACGTTGTACTCGATTGCGAGCGATGGAAGGCAAATCTTGACTCGGAAGGCTGGCTTCAAGGTGCAGTGCTCAGCTTGCAAATGACAGCAGAGACTGCCAAAGTTTGTCTACACGTAACACTCAGCAAGTCATCTCCGTAAAATAAGTCGCCATCAATATTCATGATAGTATTTACAGGAAGTATGTGGTCGGTGGTGATGCAGATGTAACCTTTATCTTTTATCAACAAATGATATAATCCATTATCAATCTAAAACGAGAAAGTATGTGGTCACTGGTGATGCAGATGTAACCTTCATCGTTTTATCAAAATATGATGTAATTCATTATCTTTTTAAAACATTACAAGAAAGTGTTTGGTCACTGCTGATGCGGTGAGAATGTAAGATTTTTTTAACCAGAATATGATTCAATCCATCTAGAACATACAAAGTATGTACGTGATCACTGGCGATGCGTGAGCATGTAAGCTTCATCTTTTTACCAAAATATGATTCAATCCATCTAAAACGTTATAGAAAAGCATTTGGTCACTGGTGATGCAGTGAGAATGTAAGCTTTATCTTTATAACAAAGCATGATTCAATCCATCAAAAACATTACAAGAAATAATTTGATCATTGGTGATGCAGTGAGAATGTAAGATTCATCTCTTTACCAAGAGGTGATTTAATCCCTCTAATACATTAGGAGCTCAAATGGTTTGTATAACTTGACGAAGAGTACTCGTACAGATGCTATTCGATCTATGGCATGTGAATAATGAGGTCAATGTGGAAGGTTCTAAATATTAGCCTTTTCAACAAAAGGCAAAAGACATGTCACCTCCTCCCTCTCTAGACTCTATTAACACGGGGGTACATCGCTGCCACATAAGTCTCTTAAAGCTGAAAATGAAAGGACTATATTCATCAATCGCTATTGTAGAATTGCGAGGAATATTATCAATGTGAACGGGGCTGAATCTTTGACTGCCAGGAAAAAGAACTGAAGGCTGAAGCGTCTTGAGTCTTGAGTCTTAAAGCTGGAAAAGGAGTGATTTGATAGTTATAACTTCTCCAGAAAAAGGCAAACGCATTGCGCAAGCTCGCCACAGTTATTTTCTACGAAAAATTATGAGCAGCGTACTTGTATTTAGACTAATGAAAAGCAATGATGGAACATAGCTAACCATACGTATTTGTACAAAGAAGGTAACAAGACAACAAGCCTAACAACAACACCCTATTTCCAAGACGACCTTAAACTACTCAACCAGTACGTAGCATTGAGAATACAAAGACAAAGTATGCATACCTTCATCGGAGGTGTACGACATTAGCCTCATAAAATGATGTAAGGATCCATCGGACATCTGACGTCGGTACTTTAATGAAAACTGATTCCACAAATAACCGCCCGAATACTCTCATATGCTGCATAAATAAGCGGCAAGCAGATCTTAGAAGTGTTATTTTCAAAGGTTGCAAATGATCTAGATTCTAGGCGGCCAAAAGATTATCTGGACTAAATAGAACATGAAAATAGTACTCAGCTGATAAAGGATTAAGCATAAAAACGGCACACATCATGCATCAATGCTATCTAATTGTGATCTTAATGCAAAGTTTGCTTGTCTATTTCTTGCAAAAAATGTTGAATGATGCCGTAATATGTGATGCATTGAAATCTAAATCAAAATCAGAATGCAAAGTTTGTTTTTGCAGTTTTTTCTTTCTTTAATGTTAGTGCAGAGAACAGGCAAAGTCTTACAAACGATCGGCTAATTTTAAAATTTATAGAGTGATCGTAAAACTAGATCTACTACTCATTGGTGCACTATCTTGGTGTTATCTTGCAATCTTGTGTGTAGAATGATCATTTATTGCTATTTTCGGTTCCACACGTGTGAAATACAGTAGGGTACTGTAATTGTACGGACAACAAACATATTTTATGTTTTGGTTCATGTTTGATCGATATCTTTTAGAGTTTGCATCTCATTTTGTATGTAGATGCTGATTTTTCTACATTGGCAGGATTGTTGGTTTGCTCCTTATTGTAACCAAAGATTTGGGACTTGGATTGGATCTTGAATGATCTGAAATCCTTCACATGGTATCAGAGCTCTTGTGTTTCAGGTTATGAAAGGATCAGCCATCTTTAGCAAGGATTTGGAGGAGTTACCAATGCTAGAGCATGCTAGATTGATCTCTACTCAAAAATCAGCATTTTTGCATGTGTAGAATTGATCTTTTGTAGGTCAAAACTCAATATAGGGTTATATACTTGATCAATTCCGATTTCACACTTGGCTTACTGGATTTAGATGATTTTTGGTGCATTAGAAAGGTCTCATTGGAGTCTACAAGAAGATATATCAAGTTTCTAGAAATTGCATGTAGAATTTGAGATATTCAATTTTTTGTGATTTTGTCAAAAACCCTAATTTTGATTGGATCTCTAGTTTGTGAGGTTACTGAACTTCATTTGAGTGTGTTTCAATCTTAGGAAGTGGCAAGAATCATTAGATTGAGGATAGATCATAGGTTGATCAAGATTTCACTATTCTATGTGTTGATTTTCTAGTTAGAAGTGCTAGAAGAGATTTGAGAGGTTCCATATCTTTGTGATTTCTTCTTGAGTTCATTTGTTGACATTCAAGAGAGTGCTTTGTGAATTGAAACAGGTTGAAAGAAGAAGATCAGGTCACTTCAACATGGCTACAAGTGGTGGATTTATGTTGGAGAGCAATGATAGGCTTACCTCAATCAACTATTCTACTTGGAAGGTGAGGATGGAGTCCTTATTGGAGATGAATGAGTTGATGGAGATTGTTGCAGGTGTGGAGGAGAGACCTCAAGCACCTCAAGATCAAGTGAGGTATGACAAGAGAGCAAAGAAAGCTCTACACATGATTAAGATGAATGTTACCAATGAACTTCTCAAGGAAGTTGGTAAGTGCACATCATCTTTGGAGGCTTGGGAAGCTTTGAAGAAGATTTATGAATCCAAGTCTACATCAAGAGTGCTTACTCTTAGGAGGCAAATCTTTCAAAGTTTGCAAAAGAAGGAAGAGAGTACTCATGCTTTTGTTTTGAGGGTTAAAGCATTCAATGATGAGTTAGCATGTATTGATGAAAGCATTAAGGAGGTAGAACTTGTTCAAGCTATACTTAATGGCTTGTTGGATGATCATGCTAATCTTGTTCAAAGTTTTGCTATTCAAAAGACTTTGCCAAGTATTGTGGATTTGCAAGAGATCTTGGTGAATGAGGAGTATAGGCTTCAATCAAGAGGAGGTGGATCTACATCGACATCTCATTATGAAGAGGATGCTATGTTCATCAAAGGCAAGTTCAAGGGCAAAGGCAAAGGCAAGTGGTCTAAAGGGCAAGATCAAGGTGATACTTCCTCTTTTGGCAAAAAGAAAGATAAGTCTAAGTTGAAATGCTTTTATTGTGGAATCAAAGGGCATTTTGCAAATGAATGTTTGAAGAAGCAAAGAGATGAAGGTAGCAAGCAAATCAACTTAACTACTAATGATGAGGTTCTAGGTGGTGGTGATTCTCTTTTGATGTGTTCATCAAGTCCAATATCAAGTGAAGGTGACAAAGATTCATGGTAGATTGATAGTGGAGCTAGCTCACACATGACTAGTCACAAGGAGTTCTTTACTTCTTTGGTCACTTATGATGGAACCAAGAAAGCAATTCACATGGCCAATGGTGGTGAGTGTGTGATTGAAGGTATTGGTTCAATTCCTATTTGTCTCTCTACTAATAGGAAAACAAGACTTGATGGTGTTCTTTACATTCCTTCACTTTCAAAGAGTTTGCTAAGTGTTGGTCAAATGATAGAGAAAGGATACATGGTAAAGTTTGGTGGTGATGCTTGCTTCATTACAAAGGAAGAAATCTTGGTTGCTAGGGGCAATAAACAAGGTAGACTTTTCAAGCTTGATGCTTTTGTTATGGCTAACAACAGGGAGGGAATGGAAAAGGAGATTGGTCTCAACTTTCCAAAGTTACCTTTTAGCATCAATAAGATTGGTGGATCTTATGCAAAGTCTATCAAGCTTCCTTATGCTAGATCTAGGTCAAGATCTAATATGCTTCTTGGAGATGTTCATCTTTGTGCTAACTTGGCTAGTCTTGAGGATAATGATGGTGTTTCAATGGTTTTTCATGGCAAGTGCAAGCATGCAAAAGGTAAGGAAAGAGCTAACTTCATCAATGGAGGTGAAGGTTCTTCCTTGGAAAAGATTGTTGCTAATGATTTCTTTGATCATATGGAAAAGGAGGTTGCTAGGTGCATGCATGAAGGAGGTGGTTCTTCTACATTATTTTGTTATGATTTCAAGAAAGTCATTTTTCCAGCAAGTGGAGTCACATGTCTTCATAAAGAGAGTACATCAAATGGTTCTATCAAGAGACTTGGTGAGGGAGATAGTCACAAGTCAAGAAGAAGAGAAGTATGTGAAGAGTTCAAAGTAGGATGTACTTTGAATGATGTCATTGTGAATGATAGTGAGGAAAAATCATTATCATATGATTCATTACCTAGAACATTGAATAGAAGTTCTTGTTTGAAGAAAGAGAGTACTTCAATCATCCTTATGTTTAAGGTACTAATCATTTTTTTCATGGCTTCTAATGTCTTTGAGGTTTCTACTTCTTATGATGCAATCATTAAGAGGGAGTCTTATGAAGGAAAGAGCAATGGAAGATTGGTTCTTGGGAAGATCCAAGGCATGGATCTCACATCTCTTCATCAACTCAAAGGATTCTATGATTGTGAATTGATCACTCATGATCGAGATGGCAAAAGGTTGGTTAGAGAAGACTACATGGAGCAAATCAAGAGGCAATTTCTTCAAGGCAAGGGAGATCTTATTGGTGAGCTTATTGAGGTTTGTTATGAGCTCAAGAAGGCTGGACTTATTAGGTTTGATACTCATCTTCGCCTACTCTACTTCATGTTGGATGGAAAATTTGGAATCTATCTTTTGATTTATGATGGTGACATTGGCGACATTGTTTTCACTAACCTTTGTGGAAGATCAAGATCAAGCATTGATGAGATCTTGTTGGATCTAGATCATATGTTTGAGAGGGAGTATTTCCAGAGGTTCAGGTCTCAAGATATTTATATCTTTGATATCTTTGATGATTAAAAGAAAGGTAAGCAAGTGGAAGCAACTCACTTTGCTTTACTCACATGTTTTGGAGAATTTTCTTGTGTAGATGATGCTATGCAAGTGGATATTGGTTCTCATGTTTTTCATAATGGAAAAACAAGTAATGGATCTGGAAAACAAATTTTGTTCAATGACTTTGATGATCAAGAGGAAGATCAAGAGGTTGGTCTCAAAGGGCTTCAACAACACAAAAGGAAAGGTGGCAATTTGGAGCTAGTCAAGAGCATCAAAGGAAGGTTATTTGGCAAAGATGTTATGGATCTGTTTTTGCAGCTTATTGAAAACTCAAGTAAGGTCAAAGGAGCAGCAAGGAAGTTTTTTTCAAGTTTACTTTACTTGTTCTATCTCATGTTTGAGCTATTTCATGTGGATGTGTGCAAATTGTCAAGATATGGACAAACTAGCTACATTGTCTTGCAATATCTTATTGTTGGAGTTGTACTAGCATTCTTGGCTGGTTTTGCTGATGGAAATGAGGCTAATGGAGGCTCATTATATCACTCATCCATGATCAAGTTCTCAAGTGTTGAGCTACTTGGTGCCAATACTTGGAGATTGTCAATTTTTGGTGAGTTCATGGTCATTTTCTTGAAGATGGACTAGTGCAACCTACTTGGTTTATGGAGTCATGTGGTGCTGGATTTGCATCATTAATGTACTCACCTACTCATGGATTTCCAAGGTTTGATGGTTTCTTGTGGCAAGATGGAGATGGAGGCTCATTCATGGAGTTTTATGGTGGAGACATATCAAGAAAGGACAAAGTTGGAGGACACAAGCAAGCAAATGGTCATCACTCACATTTATTGTTTGGTTGCTATAATTTTCCAGAGAGTACAAAGTTTGAAACATGGAGGAATCATTTCATTCACATTCTATTTTGTTCTTCATGTTCTAGTTATATCTTGATGTGCAAAATTGATGTAAGAAATAGTGAAGCATCCAATTTGGACACTATTCTCTATATCAATTATGAAAGATACTTTAGAACCTTAGATAGAAGATCTATACTTAGGATGGAGATCATTCTAAAGTTGGATCAAAGTTCTATTGTCAAAACTATGCCAAAACTATTTGAAGAGGGAGTGTGAGAGATTTCAACTAGTTTAGTCTAGTTTAGTCACATTTTGGTAAATTGTCAATAAGAGGCCAAAACTCATTTTAGACTTAAAGATAAACTTTTTGAAGTTATATTAGTTTAAAATAAATTCAATAAACACTTTTGGAAAGTGTGGGAAAGTTGGTAGTCGAGTTTGAGAGAGATTCAAATTTGAACTTTGGGTACATTGAATCTAGACCCAAAAATAGTAGGGTTTACATTTTGGAGGGAAAGCCAAGTGGCCAAATAGGGTTTGGAAACTCTACAAAAGGATGTAAGTCGTGGAGAGACATATCTTCTATCTTCTCTCTCTCATTTCATCATTATACATGGTTCTCTTTGGGTTCTACTACTCATTGGTGCACTATCTTGGTGTTATCTTGCAATCTTGTGTGTAGAATGATCATTTATTGCTATTTTCGGTTCCGCAC
The DNA here is from genome assembly GCA_029204225.1 of Diphasiastrum complanatum. NCBI lineage: Eukaryota > Viridiplantae > Streptophyta > Lycopodiopsida > Lycopodiales > Lycopodiaceae > Diphasiastrum > Diphasiastrum complanatum. The sequence continues at coordinate 13,581 of MU832160.1, read as the reverse complement.
GTGTGAAATTAGGGTACTGTAATTGTACGGACAACAAACATATTCTATGTTTTGGTTCATGTTTGATCAATATCTCTTAGAGTTTGCATCTCATTTTGTATGTAGATGCTGATTTTTTTACATTGGCAGGATTGTTGGTTTGCTCTTTATTGTAACCCAAGATTTGGGACTTGGATTGGATCTTGAATGATCTGAAATCCTTCACAATTGTCACATATTATATGCTTGGAACACAAAGCCAGAATCATCCTCCAAGGAGGCTATTTCTAGATTAGAAGATGTTCTGTCTAAAGCAGGCCTTCATAAAAGACATGTTAAAATACAAAAGGACTTTAAGCTTTCGGAAAAAAAAAGAAGGAAATGTACCTTGCAAGCCAAGCTTTGGTGGTGTAAAGGCACGAAAATTTTTATCAAACCATTTAAGAAAGCCATCTAAGACACGTTACTCAGTTTGGAGAGACATCGTAGCTGCTACTCAAGATTTTGTTCAAGATGGAGTAACAAGGGTAATGAAAGTTTCCAACTGATTGAATATATCTATATCTCCCTTCATTTTCTTTTTCTAATACCAGTTGCATTTTGTTGTCATGGAGAAATTCTCTTCTTGCAAATGGATCCAAAAGATATGCATTTTTCTTTTCTTGACATAATTCTATGTAAGTTGCATACAAAGAAAAATGCGTAGATCGGAGAATAGTATTCTTGGGTCCATAACCTAAAATCTTGAGTACAATTGAGCGTTTAACAAAAATTATTTTACGTGGTTTAATGAACTTATGACCACCTAAGTAATGAGACAATGCCTTTACTGCCATGGTAATTGTTTTGCCTTGAGCACTGAACTTCGAATGGGCAACACAAATCTCATGTTTTTTGAAAAATTTGAGATATTTTTTAAGGCCGATGTCCTTGTTAAATTTGCCTGAGTAGGTTTGAAAGCCACCTTGTCGAATGGCAAATTCGTCAATAAGAACGGCCTCCTAAAATTATGAAAAATTAAAATGCTAGTTCTTATGATGAATATAAACAGTATGCAAAATTAACTTGCATGCACAAAAAGTAAAAGAACTCACACATTCAACAATATCTGCTTCAATCGATTCAGGGTGGTCTATTCTATGACCCTTTTGCGAGCTTAACTCATCTGGTTGGTATAACTTTCGAGGCCCAAAACCAAGTTGGGTCTGGAAAGCAATGAACTCATCCTCTGAGGGAATTTTTTTTTATGCTCATGGGTCTTTGACAAAGACTGTTGCAAACACTCTTCAGGACAAAGTGTATCATCATCGATCTCATCATCTACTCTAGGAACAATGTCATCATACTCAAAATCAAGAATGTCAGGAATCATCAGCAATTCAAATCAGTTGCTGTAAGAAACTAAGTCCCCTAATGTTTTGGCTAAAGTACATAACACTTCATCTTCACGATGATCAAAAAAATCGCACAAGTCAGGTACAGTGAGATAACTATCATTATCTATGTAATATTTAGGTAAATAAAAAAAGGACCGAGAAGGAATTTCATTTGATTCATACATAGCACATTCGGTCTCTCCTACAAATGTAGATCGATTATCACTTGGGTCAAATTCTAGTTTCTTCAAGAAACTTGACTATATCCTTGATCTTTTGATCTCATGAAGAGGAGGGAGGTGAAGTCTGCATGGAGCTTTAGGAATCCACTTCATCTGGGATAAAAATAATCAAATATAATATAAATGCAGATTGATATTCAACTAATCTACACTTCTTGCGGCAAATTTGGCAGTGACCAGAAAACCTATATTTCTCATAAAGTTTTGTACTATAATCGATCCAATCTATTTCTCAGATGAATATCAACATGCTTGACAATATCAGTGTAATGCAAAAAAGCCATGTTCTCAAACGTTTGCAAAGGCAATGTTACAAAACTTTTGAATAAGGCTCAAAGAACACGTGTCTATTATGATGAGCTGTAGCAAAAACATGAAGAAAATATGAAGTATTCCCTATCTTTGATAAAGTCTATGGCAAAAATTTTCCCCAGAATAAACTTAACCTTTTTCCTATGCCACCCTTATTGGATAAAGGAAAAGGGAAAGTCAAGGATGATTCTACAAGTCAAAGTTCTAGCAAGGCATCATCGTCTAGGAAGTCTTCACCTTCGAAGAAGAGTTTATCTTCTCAGAAGTCATCATCTCCACGATCAATTTCTGCTAAGAAGGCTAAGCGGAGATCCAAGACAAGTCCTTTTGATAAAGAACAAGCTGATGTAGTCCAGCATGATATGCCTGAACATTTTAAACGTTATACAATCGTTTTACAGTTTCAGTTATTATGGTCCTTCAAGAAGCCTATGAAGATTTTCAAGCTCAATTTTTTGAGGATTCCTTCCTGCTTGCCATCCATGCAAACTGTGTCACCATTATGCCCAAAGATTTTCAACTTCTATCTAGATTAAGAGATAGAAGTTCTGGTCTTCATAGGGGTGAGGCCTCTACGACTCGTCCACCTCCAATGGATAGAACAAACCTTCCCACACGGACGACTCGCAAGCAAGCAAAACCAAAGAGATCCCAAGACCCCGAGGAATTCACGAGGAAGGAAATACGTAGTAAAAGGGCAAAGATACATAATACTAATAATAATGAAATTTTTAAACCTGTATGCATTAAAATGAATTCTTGTGAAAATACCCACAATTTTGATAAACAACTTCTTACGATTCTTCAAGTATTGCCAACTTCAGCCACATCCATGGCTAAACCAAGAATCATATCAATCAAGGTATCAACATTAGTGATGAATGTATTTAGAATTTTATTTAGATAGACCTTATATGAAAATGTATTCAGAATTTTATTTCGATAGACCTTATATTTATTTTTGATTTACGGACTTCCCAACAACTAGGTGCATTTAGTTGCGGTTGGTTTATGCTCTATAATGCAAAGATATTTTTTGAGTGGTATACAACAAGACACGGTCGATATCGAGTAAGTGAGCATCACGATTCTACTTGTTTTTTACTTTATGAATGTGGCTGTATTTCTTGTGTGTGTTTGTAGTTCTCGCTTGGTGTGTACACATTTAATGATGTGTATAAATTTAGACAAGATTTCATCAAACTCATCCTTACAAAGGCAGTAATATGTGATCCTAAAATGATAAGGCTGATTTAGAAGCAAGGTCAAAATTAGGAGCCTTTTCTCCTTATGTCACTATTATGGATCACAAAGGTGTTGCATTTTATAAGATATCTACTGTTAAAGAAGAGATCAAGCCAATGGAGCACAGACCAAAGAAAGAGAGGAAGTCAGCACGGCACAAGAAAAAGTAGTCAAATCTTCAGAATGAAGCATAGTTTGTAAAAAAAAAAGCCCAATGTTCGGGGCTCAATTTTATTGATATAAAAAGCTTTAACACAATAAATTTATTTTCATGATCTCGTGTGCTTGCTTTTGCATATCATGGCTCTTCTATCACCTTGATCATCGTACCTAGATCTTTGCATTTTATAAATTGTTCTTGTCTATTCCATATCTACATAAGAAAAAAATGTTTTATTAAATAGTGCATAAAACATAACTTTACTAAAAAATGTTTTATCAAATATTTCTTCAGTGTTTTATACCAAAACTTAATTATAGGGTCCCAAATCCCATGCCACGTGGTCTTTAACCTTGGTGAAATTTGATGCTTGAAGGTGTTTTAAAGTTTAAATGTCCCTCCAGAGTCCCACTCCCAACTCCTAACTTTATTATAGCTTGTAAATGTTTAGGAATTAGTTTTAAGCTGTAAAAGGCTAGGAATTGCTAGAGCCTAGAGCCACAAGCCACAACCTCATATCTATCTCATGAAGGATTATTAAGTAACAAGGGCCAAACATTGATGCATTTGAATTATTTTGAGTTAGTTCTTGAATTAATATGTTTTTTAGTTTTCCAATTTTGGTTTAAAAAAATGAGAATCAGATGCTTCAATAGTCATCGATGACATAGATGGCCAAAGAATCAAAGGACGTTATAAGCCACCTTTCAAACTTTTGGTTCAAAGCATTTTGACCTCAAATATTAGTGGCACAAGATAAAGTTTGGTTACTACAATACGTGATTAGTTTCAATGTGTTTTATAACTAAAGCCATTGGAACTTGAACCATTGAAAATGTTGTCAAAAGGCAGTTCCAAAGATTACAAAGATTTGATAAAGCAAGAGCTTCAGACATTGCTTGACGCCGATTTCATTTATGAGATCGAACATACTGAATGGGTTTCGCCGATTGTCATTGTTCCTAAGAAGAAGGGGAAATTGAAGTTTACCGATGAAGGCCCATATAAAGTGAAGGAAATCCTAAACTATGGAGCAGTGATTCTTGAGCACTTGGATGGAAAACGGTTTGATACTCCTGTGAATGGTAGCCGATTACACAAATTTTGGCAGCCTGCTCCGCCAGTTCAATAAGCATGATCCAAATGATTTTTTATTTTTATTTGTTTTTCAATTTTTCGTTTTCACTACTTAATTGTTAATTTTGTTTGGAAAAGACAGAAAAAAAAATGAGCAAAGACTGATGAGCAAAAGTCAGAAAAGTCATCAGCATGGAAAAAGAGGAAGGAAATTATTTTCAAAAAGATAATTTTTGATGGAAAATGACTATAAAATCACTTTCGGTCATATGTTACCTATACAGTATGGGAAACCTTCGCTGAGCTTTCAGATTGTACATCCACTTTAGATATATATATACTGACTTGGGCAAAGGTTCTTTTCCAAAAAAAGTACCTGTTTTTGAGTTAGGTGAATGATCAACAATATGCCATTTTGAGAACCTTCGCCGAGCACCTTACTCTCCTCAGAAACCTTCGCTGACATGCTAGATGGTCTGAAAATGTCAAAATTAGGTTGGCTATAGGTTCAGATCTTGAAAAGTTGCATTTATGAAAATACTCGGGCGAAGGACCCTCTTGGGCAAAGGTTCATCCTTCACCAGCCTTGGAAAACATTCTCTGGATGGCTTCAGCACCTCAGAAACCTTCGCTGAGATTTTTATAACCTTTTCTGCTGGCCCTTTGTTGTCACTCCTAGTAGCCTCCCACATTGAAAATAAAATCCATGGATTTTCATATGAATTTTGTGCTTTCTATTTATGAAGAAGCATCGGCCGAGTCATCTCAACAGGCATCCAGCTCACATAGTCGACGTCGTCCACGCAGCGAGATTGTCATTCCTGACTCGCCTTCCACGTCACAATGTCGTACTAGGCAAACACAGTTGTGCTTCCACCCCCTACTGCTATTCACACTGAACTACCTATTCCCCCCGCCTCTGATGCTTCCCTCACCTCTGCTTCCTCTCATGGATAGTCTGTGACCATTGGGGCTATCATTCCCATCACAGCTGCCCAGGCAACCTCACCCCCACAAACAGAAGCTGTTTCACCAGACACCCAATATTTCATAGATATGTTCGATGATTCCGACCCCCTTGGGGTCTCAGAAGTTTTTGTCGTGCCCCAGAGTCCTGTGCCCTTTGAACTCCAATCCCCTGGGAGAGGATTCAAACAGTTCCATGATACTCCTACTAGTTTTGATGACTCTTTTCAAATTAACCAGCAACCTCAAGTTGAAACAGCACCAGCCACAATTCAGGTCGGACAAGCTGTCAAATAACCAAAGCAATTCGACGTCACAGTGCCTGAGGGCTATAAAGAAGAAGAACTCTTTGAAGAAGAAGAGTTACAGGCACCTGCTCCATGCCAACCAGGGACAGTACCACCAAGTCCTTCTGCTGCTACCACGTCCACAACGGTAGATTCTGGTGATGCTCTCAGTTTGGTTTCAAGCCTTGTGCAAGTGATCCAGTCTATGCTGGATAAGAAAAAAGAAATGGAGCTGCGAATCTCAGATATGGGATTTGAATATACTCTCATCAGCCAGAAAGTTGTTCAGTTGGACAAAGAGTTGAAGATCGCCAAGCAGTACGAAGCTAAATCTGAAGCTGAGAAGAAAACAGTATAGCAATTGGCTGATCGCCTAGAAGAGTATGTTAGCTCACTGCAGAATGCACTCACAACTGCCCAAGATCAGGTGGACAAGGTCGTGCAGTGCGGCTGCTCCAGGGTCAACTGTAGATGGCTGAACAAGATCGCGCACATCTCTAAGGTGAACTAGATGCGACCACCCTTGAGCGTGATGTGTATCTACAGATGCAAATATCTGATCATCTGATAACTCCGACGGAGATCGCGTATTTGTTTAAAAAGGTTGAAACCTACACAGTGGCGCTTCAAGGATTCCAAGGCCGTTTTGACAGATTCAAAGGTACAGCTTCAACTGAGTTGGCAAAGGCTAAAGAAACTATCAACGCATATGAAAAAGTTGTCGCTCAGGTGTTGGAAGTTGGGCCTCAAATTTCAGTTCCGGTCATGCTGCAATTCTCCCCTCCGCACCAAGTTGATGCACCTATGGATAGAGGGTTGGATTCGGGCATGGACCATGGTGGAGCCCCTGAAGTTGAAGAACAACAACCACAGGCAATGCAACTGGGTCCATCTTCATCAAGGACCACATCATCGTTCAGAAGACCAATCAGCATCGAGGACTAGATCCAGAGCTTTTTAGCACAACATCCACATGAGTCCTCGTGTGGTGGTTGGGTCCTCAAGTTTAAGACCTCTGAAATAGAGGCCGACAAGAAATTGGATAAAATACCCGCATCGGGAGAGCAGCTAGCTTGGAGAGTTACAATTTTTGAGAAAACTCCAGAATCTATTAGGAGTTATGTGGCCAGCCCTTGTCAATTGCGCGTAGATCCATATTACGTACCGATGCCGCGCAGGAATAAGTGAAAAGATTTGGGATTGGCCATGGACAAAATTACTATCCATATGCCAAACTCGCCAATCATCCACCAACCTTTCAGTTGGAAAATTTTAGTGGATTTCCACCGAGCACTACAAGCGTACCAGCGGGAGTATATACACTCTCCCGATCCAATAGTGAGGCAATCGACGCTTTTTGCAAAAGGCTTGACTCTATTGGCATTCATGGCAAAGAGATGTAATGATTGTCTTCCTCCTTTGGCATTTGATCCAAATAAGCCAATGGCCTCAGAGAGCATCAAGGATCAGCTGTCGGTGGCTCGAGCTATATTTTCGTGCCGCAATGATGGGAGGCTCCAGCTGGGAATCTCGATTCACATCCTGGACAACTTCAAAGTGGATTGCCAGAGCCCACCGTTGTTTTTTGTCGCACAATTTGATTTCAACACTGCCCGACTCGATTTCATGGAGAAGGTGCAGTATCATTTAATAAAGATTTGATGTGAAGCAAATAAAAGCTCACAGTAACTCCATCTCGCAGGTGTCGTGGGACCACCACCAGTTTTGGTGGGGGATACTATTGGAGAGTTTGCGGATCCCAAGGCAACCCTAACCCTAGTTAGTAAGTGAGAGGGATTTGGCACCCTATGTGTGTAAGTCCAATTCGATGATCACATATTTGATTAATTAGAAAGTCAATAAAAGGACTTTACGTCTTTTTGCGGGACTTTTAATGTCGTAGGGCCTAAATGTCAAGTTAGTGAATAAAGTTGGGTTTCCCTCCAATTTGGATGGTTCCCACTCTTTTTTAAATTTGAATAATTAGGGAGGCAGAAATGGACCAATAGAATTCAGAGGCCAGGGTCCTCCTCTCTACTATAAGAAGGGACCAACTCGAGTTCCTACAGATGTACATATCTTCATTTCAATAAAGCAAATTGGTTCTCTTGTGAAATGGATTTATGAATTGTGAAAAATACAGATCCTAAGTGGATCTAAACTCCAAGATCATTGGCTTGAATGCTTGCACTCCAAACTACATAAGCTAGGAATTGGCAACACATTCTATGCTACCTAGAATGCAAAGAACTTGATCAAAAAGCATTTATCACAAATGGAAACTTCCATAAACATCAAGTGCGGCCCAAAATAGCATTATACAGTCCATAATACATCAGCCTATCACTTTTGGAAAGCACCTAAGATCATACACACAAAGCTTGAACTCAATCACTACACAATGCCAACAATGGAAGGAGAACCCAATAGAAAAATCTCTCATTAAGCAAATGAATACAATGGATCTGCTCCAACCTGTTTCTCCACGGCCTACCTGCTATATATAGCTGAGAGAGATGACTCTCTCTCCTCTCTCTAGACCCTCCTTACCTAAAATATGCCCTATATAGGTAAAATTGGCATATATGTCCAAAATACATGAAAATGGACTCATTTCGAAGGTCTTGAAGTTTGACACTTCTTCATACTGAAAAAATACACTTACTAAAAATATCTAGACCTGTTTCACACGTGTGAAAAGTCAGATCCTAAAACTATGTGCCATTTTTAGCAATTTGGCCTAAAACTAGACAAGGAAATGTTGACAATTTTCACACTCCCCTCTTCAACTTAACTTGCTAGTTTTACAACACTACTTTGTTCGAACTTAAGAATGATCTCCATCATCAGAATAGATCTCTTCTCAAGGATCCTAATATGTACAAAATAGGACACAACATAATTGATATAGATAATTAGTGTCCATATAGGATGCTTCACTATTTCTTACATCAATTTTACATAGAATCATAAAAATGGTACATGTAAAAGAACATAGAATCTCAATTAATGAATTCCTCCATGTATCCATCTCTGGTTTCTCTGTAAAATAGCAGCAAACAAGTTGTAAATGAAAGTGATCAACAAGTGTTTGCATGCCTCCTCCACATTTTCACTATACATATAGTGAATGCAACATGTATCTCCATGAATGAACTTCCATCACCACCTTGCCTTTGTAGATCTTCAATCCATGAAAGCCTTTGAGTGAATGAATGCCAAAAAGATGTGTTCCCTACTCCATTTGAATGACCAAAAACCTGAACTTGAAATACTTGAGTACCTCCACAAGATTTGCACACAACGCTTGATCCTACAATGTCAACAAGTTGCCAATTTGCCAACACTAGAATACTAGATCTTGAACTTTGTTCAAAAGAAAACATATTGACCACTTCAATACCTTTCAAGATCTGAATGAATTCATGTACTTGATCATACAAACCAGCAATGATAACTATTTCCATCTCCAAGATCCAAAGGATGCAAAAACTATGGAACTAGTTTTATTGAAATTTGACAATTTCAACACATTGACATAACAATGTTCAATACATGAGATTAGGCAAGTGAGGTAGAGTAAGAAGACACTTCCTTGCAGCTCCAAAGACCTTACTTGAACCTTCAAGAACCTGTAAAAACAGATCCAAAATGCCTTGACCATTTGTCTCTTCTTTGATGCTTTTCACTAGCTTCGAATTGCCACTTGTCCTCTTGGTGTTGATGAAGCAATCCAAGATCAACCTCTTGATCTTCCAATAAGACATCAAAGATCTTGCATATGTGAACATCTTCAGATCTGAAACTCTGAAGATACTCCCTCTCAAACACATGATTAAGATCCCACAAGATCTCATCAATGCTCAAATTTGACCCTTCACTATAGTTAGTGAAAACAATGCCACCATCATAACCAAAAGATAGATTCCAACATTTCCATTTAACATGAAGTAAGAGTAGGTGAAGATGAGTATCAAACCTAATCAAAACAGCCCTCTTGAGTTCATAACAAAACCTCAATAAGCTCACTAATGATATCTCCCTTGCTTGAAGAAGTTGCCACTTGAGTTGCTCCATGTAGTCTTCTTCAACCAACCTTTTGCCATCTTGACCATGGAATGAACAATCCACCACAATCATAGAATGCTTTGAGTTGATGAAGAGATGTTAGATCCATGCTTTGGATCTTCCCAAGAACCACTCTTCTCCATTGCCCTTTCCTTCACAAGACTCCCTCTTAATGCTAGCACCACAAAAGTTAGAAACCTCCCTCTTGATAGTTGCACCATAAGAAGTAGAAGACTCTTGAATATTAGAAGCCAAGAAAAGAATCCTTAGTACCTTCAACATAAGAGTGATTGAAGTACTCTCTCTTTTCAAACATGAACTTCTACTCAATGATTTAGGTAATGAGTCATATGATAATGATTCTTCCTCACTATCGTTCATAAAAACATCATTCAAAGTACATCCTACTTTGAACACTTCACATACTTCTCTTCCTTTTGACTTGTGATCTCCCTCACCAAGTCTCATGATAGAAACCTTTGATCTACTCTTTTTATGAAGAAATGTGACACCACTTGTTGCACAAATGACTTTATCACAAAAAGATGTAAAAGAACCATTTCCTTCAAGCATGCTCAAAGCACCATCATCTTTTTCCCACATGATTACATACATCAATATGAAAAGAATTAGAAGAACAACCATCTTCTTGCAAAGAATGACACTTATCATCTCCATCTTTTTCCATATGAACAAACAAGTCATTAGCAACAATCACTTCCAAAGAAGAATCTTCATCAACTCCATTGATGAAGTTAGCTCCTTCCTTACCTTTTCCATTTTTGCACTTGCCATCTAGCATCCATTGAAGAACCAACAAGCCTTGGAAGTCCATGAGTAGAAGAGTACAAACATGATGCTAATTTAGCTCCACATGACTCCATATGACTAGTAGGTAACACTAGTGCATCTTCAAGATCCAATGGATCCAAAAAATTGACCATAGATTCACCAAAGCTTGCCAAGTTAGCACAACAATTATCATCTCCAAGAAGTACATTAGATCTCAACCTAGATCTAGCATTTTGTTTCTTATGGCATTCATTTGCAAAATGTCCTTTTATCCCACAATAAAAGCACTTGAACTTTGACTTATTGTTCTTAGTAGAAGAGGAAGAGTAAGAGTGATCATCATGATCAAAGTTACCACCTTTGGACCATTTCCCTTTGCCTTTACCTTTGCCCTTGAATTTTCCTTTTGTGAAGAAAGCCTCTTCACCTCCACCTTGCAAGGAAGCACCATCAAGCTTTGATTGCAACCCTATGTTCTTCAGCCAATAAGATTTCTTGCAAGTCAACCACACTTGGCAAGACTCTTTGAATGGCAAAACTTTGCACAAGGTTAGCATGTTCATTTAGCAAAACCATTCAACATAACTTGGACTATTTCACCATCTTTATGTTCTCATCAATGCATGCTAAATCATCACTTAGGGACTTAACTCTCAAGATAAATGCATGAGCACTTTCACCCTCTCTTGCCTACTAGAAAATATTTGTCTCCTTAGGGTCAATACCCTAGATGTGGACTTTGATTCAAAGAGCTTCTTTAAGGCATTCCATGCCTCACTTGCACTTTGACACTTTCCAACTTCCTTGAGAAGTTCATTTGTAACATTCATTTTAATGATATGAAGAGCCCTTTTGGCCTTCTTATCAAACCTTTGTTGCTCTTGAAGTTGAGAGGTCTCTCTTCAATTTCTGCAACTATGTCCATGAGTTCATTCAACTCAAGTAAGGACTCCATCCTCACTTTCCAAGTAGAGTAGTTTGATGAACTCAACCTTTCACTAGACTCTAGCATGATCCCACCATTGGAAGCCATGATTCTAATGTTTCTTCAACTTTTAGGTTTTGTCCTAAAGCACTTAGCACTCACCTTTTCTCTCAACAAATGATAGATAAAGAGATCTATGAAGATTTAGGACCCTAAAACACTTCTATCTTGAACCTAGATGGTTTCCAAGCATAGAAAGGAAGATTGAAACACATGCAACACTTTGCACACACTAAGAATGGATTACAAAATCAAAACCAACCTGAACACACTCTTGCTTAAGCTCTCAAACTTTCCAGCAAGTGACCAAATCAAGTTATGGTATGAAGAGTTACTTGCATTCTTAGAAAATACCCAAAACTAGGATGCCAAGATTACCTAGTAATGAACAAACTTGATCAACATATGATCAACACACTAAGATATTGATTCAACCTGTAAAACCACATGTAAACCACACTTCTAAAAGTTTATAAACTCCAGCAAGTGATAAATACAAGATTTAGAGGTGAATGAATGAGCACACTTAGTGAATCACAAGACTAGCTTCACTATCTTGTCAAATCTTGGTGTTTAGATGTAGATCTAAGATCACTTCACATGAGAATGTTCCTCAACCTGTTAAGAACTCGAAAAACAACACTTGCATCATGGTTAACACCTTCCTGCAAATTGCTCCAATCAAATTACATAAGGAGAGTTACTACATGCTCACAAAGTACAAAAGATCAACAACACACAAATTTATGCCAAAATGGATGACAATCTTTACAATATGCTCTTCACAATGGAGCTTACAAATATGTTCACCCAAAAAATGGGGATCTTTCATCCAAATGGGAGCTTTGCTCAGCCTTTAGAGAATTACAACTCACTCAAAGAGCATTTGTCATCCACTTAAGGAGAAGTTTCATCCACTTAAGAAGAGTGTTCATCCAAGAATGGAGATTGTCAACAATAGGATTGAAAAGAACATTGTTAGTATTGAATATACACAAGCCTCACAATCACAAATGATTAGTGTTATGATCTGATCCAAAATATTTTCTTTTCATCCTCTGATCTTCAATAGACCTGAAATATGCTTTGTAACCACAAGTTCAACTCACAAAACAAAGGTTAGTAAGATTTGATCAACAAAGCAATGCAAAATCATGCTAGAACTTGATCAAACATTCAAATATCACCAAAAATGGAATACTTACTATGAATAGAAGCCAACCAGCTCTGATACCATGTGAAAAATACAGATCCTAAGTGGATCTAAACTCCAAGATCATTGGCTTGAATGCTTGCACTCCAAACTACATAAGCTAGGAATTGGCAACACATTCTATGCTACCTAGAATGCAAAGAACTTGATCAAAAAGCATTTATCACAAATGGAAACTTCCATAAACATCAAGTGCGGCCCAAAATAGCATTATACAGTCCATAATACATCAGCCTATCACTTTTGGAAAGCACCTAAGATCATACACACAAAGCTTGAACTCAATCACTACACAATGCCAACAATGGAAGGAGAACCCAATAGAAAAATCTCTCATTAAGCAAATGAATACAATGGATCTGCTCCAACCTGTTTCTCCACGGCCTACCTGCTATATATAGCTGAGAGAGATGACTCTCTCCTCTCTCTAGACCCTCCTTACCTAAAATATGCCCTATATAGGTAAAATTGGCATATATGTCCAAAATACATGAAAATGGACTCATTCGAAGGTCTTTGAAGTTTGACACTCTTCATACTGAAAAAATACACTTACTAAAAATATCTAGACCTGTTTCACACGTGTGAAAAGTCAGATCCTAAACTATGTGCCATTTTTAGCAATTTTGGCCTAAAACTAGACAAGGAAATGTTGACAATTTTCACATGAATGTCCTTGCTCTCTATCACTTTTTCTCTCTCATGCTTTTATTGAGTTTTGCTAATTGTTGGATCTGATTGTTATCGGGATTGCATGTTTTTATACTTTTTATGAGAGAGAAAGGGAGAGAGAGAGAAAGAGTAAGTTATCTTCATTGTGGATCTAGTGTTAATGAATGTAGTGTTAATGCTTAGGGTTAATGGATGTTAGAGTTAGAT
>MU832159.1:0-84341 GCA_029204225.1 Diphasiastrum complanatum | reverse complement strand
GGACAAGATGAAGCAGAAGGACGGGGTCGGGAGAAGCGGGAAGGAAGGGTGTCAGAGTACTTATGCTGTAAAGTACTGGCAAGAGACATCGCCTCAACAAGTGTGGGAGGACGGAAGGAAGAAACATCATAACGTAAAGCACCACAAAGCCCAGCAATGTAACGAGAAATAAGCTCAGTGGGCTGTAGATCTGTGAAAAGATAAGAAAGCTCCATAAACTGATCTGTATAAGAAGCAAGATCACTGGTCTGAGTGAGACTACGGAATGTATCACGTTGGCGATCGAGCCACTGAGGATCAATCATAGCATGACGGAGGTCACGGCGAAAAGTATGCCATACATGGAGCCCTTCCCGATCAGGATCAGCTCTATAAACTCGCCACCACGTGGCGGCACGTCCATCTAAATGTAAAGTAGCCAACTGGATCTTCTGAGGATCAGTCTTAGGGTAGATCTGAAAATATGTGTCAAGCTTAGCAAACCAATTCTCTAATAAGTTCCCGTCAGAGGAACCGGAAAAGGTAGCAAGCTGTACCCTATCACGAAAGTCTCGAGCAAAGTGTGGCTCAGGAAGTGGGGGACGTGAAAAGAAACCAGGAGGTGGGTTAGGTGGAATGAACAGTCCACCACCAGGCTGACTAGCAGAGGAAGATGGAAATCCAAATGGAGGGGGAGTCCCAAATGAAGGAAAAACAGGAGCTTTACCAGGACCATGAGGCTGTAAAGAATCAATCTGTGACTGCATAGTAGCAAAGCCCGTCATAACGGTATCGAAGCGAAGAACGAGGCCAGAAAGGGTCTCATCCATGCGACGAAACTAATCGGATAAGGTTTCTTGAGTAGTCTCACTCGGGGTAGGTGAATGTGCCATAATAATAGTGGAAGGAATAGACGAAAACTTGAGAGAGCGGACTCTTGTCGTCACCCCCAAATTCGTCTATTAAAACCACTATTATCACAACTAAGAAAGGACAACAATCAACAAATGAAAAAAGTGAAAATGAAGGCTGTAAAAATGCGCTAGACAACCAAGAGGCAAGTGACAAATTGGAGTATCAAACGGAGTCGTAATTTCGTGAAATTTGGTTGAGGATGGGCGATGGACAGCCTTCAAACAAGGTGTGAAAAATGGCTACAAACGGAGACAAAAACGGACGAAAGTGACAAGTATGAAGCGGCTGGACAACCTGCAAACAAAAGTGAAAGGGCTGAAAATGGGAGGAGGAATTGGGCGCTGGAGAGCCTGCAAACAAGCTGGAAATGGGTGATAGAGGGTTGGAACTTGGGCGCCGGAAATAATCTGCCCAAATTTTTTTTTTTTTTTTGGCCGCCAAATTTAGCGGGAATACTTCCGCTAACTATCTGCTAAAGCTCCGCCAAGGAAAATGCTTTGATAGGAGCTGGTCCTCCTCCAAACTGTGCTGAATGTTGCTGAAGCAAAGAGACGAAAGCCCTCAGCAAAGAGAGAAAAATCAGCAAGGAAAATGGGCACCCAATCAGAAAATCAGATCTGAAATTCAGCAATCAGGAAAGTGCTCTGATATTAAGTTACGAATAGAGCCACAGCTGATCTAGAGCTAAGCTATGAAAGCATCACATAAGCAAGACTTAAGCTATGAAAGCGGCACATAAGCAAGACTTAACCCTAGAAAGCAGGAAAGAGAGAGATTAAGGAGGCTAAAGAGAGACATCAATATCATCAGCTGAATAACAAATGACACAGTTTCCCTACTTATAGCCAAGAGGAAGCCCTAAAAGGAAGCTTCCGGTGGCTAGGGCCCAACTGGGAGGGAAAATAGTGCGCCCTCCAAGAAGGCCCCCACTCTCCAGTAATACGTCCAAATGGCCTAATAATGAATAATAAGGCCAAAGGCCAACCATATAGTCTAAGTGTCACTAATGAATAAAAAAGGGCCCAAGGCCTACTTATGCATAAAGTAAAGTAAATGTAAATGGACGTGGCGAATGTAATGAGCCGAGTCCATAACTTGGTGAGATAACTCGAAAAATGTCCCATTACAAATGGACTAGGGCACACTACATGCTTATAGACTTTGGCATCAAGTCTCTATGCCAATAATGAACAAGCAGCTTTAAAGCAAATTTCCTAAATGACGTCTCCAAATCTAGTAAAAGCACCCAACACCTTGTGAAAACTAGCAATTTGCAACTTGACTATTTTGAGGCCTAAAACTATTAGGTGAGTTCTAATTGCTCATTTAAAGTTTCCCACACTTTTAGCACGTGTATAAATGTCAAGGGAGGTATGAACCATTGTCCCTTATTGGTCTGAAGTGTAGGAGAAACCTAAATCCTTGAAATTAGCCAAGATTGTCAAATTACAATTGATCTTGATCAAGGAAAATAAGTGGATAAGCTTCAATTTTGGACGGCTTAGATTCATTAGGGCAAAGTGCAATTGGGCGGCCAGCCTATTGTAAATAGCAAGTCATTGTACATGATTTTAGTAGTTCTATTGAGAGCGTTTGCTTGAGAGGTGGCGCCCTCTATTTTTCTATCTCTTCTCTCTCTCTTCTTGTGAGATTGTGCTAGATTGTGGATAGTGTAATGATCTACGCATAGTTACGAGTTATGAATCATTTCGGCCCTTATGGAATAGATCTGAAGCTTTATTTATGTTTCATTCTCGGGTTATGACATTCATGTTGGTTATATCTACATTTCATGCAATTTTGCAAGTGCTCTTGCCTAACCATGTGTAAAATTGTTTGTGCTATCACGTGGGTCATAGATCAATCAAATAGAATGGTTAATTATTTCACATGGTATCAAAGCTTAGTGTTGACCAAAATGCATGTTATGATCAAGTTTGGAGGGAGCTAGTGCTCTAGCCTCTCATTGATGAAGCTAGTCACCAATTTTGGTGTCATATACATGTTTGGGAAGCAAGAATGCTTGGAGATCTAAATTCTTTGTGAATTCTGTCTTGTGGAGTTAGAATATTTTGTTCATACTCTTATGCATCTAATGTTTTGGGAGCATCTAAAGTGTAGATGGCTTAACATTCCACAAGGCAACAATTCTTGAGCTAGGTTGATAATTTGTGAGTGATTTGAGTCCAAAACATCAAATTAGGGAGTTTCTTCTTAAATGCAGGTTTGGATCTGTTCCTTATGCATTTCTATAGTACCTAATTGAGTGGATGTGGATTAGAAATCATGTCTTCAAACTTTTGTAGTTTGGTGTGACATTGCCAAGATTTCTAGCGACTAGTTTTGGCATTCAAGGAAAGATTGTAGTAGTACCTTTCAAGATTTAATGGGATCTCTTGTCTCATGATTTGATATGTTCATTTAAGCATTCAAGATTGTTAGAGAACACTTGGTTGGGTTCTATTTCTGTCCATTTAGTTTTGTTCTACTTTGAGAGCAAAATTTGCCCATTTTTAGCATGCTAGTCAACTAGGTTCATGATTGTGATAAAAGTAAGGTGTTCTAGATCTATTGATCCACTTTTAAGGTTTGAAGTGAGTGCTAGTGTGCAAAAGAACGGGTCACATTCAGATATCTATCAAGGATCAAGGAGAATCAAGCTTCTTCAACATGGCAAACCAAGGAGGCTTTTTGTTGGAAGGCAATGATAGGTTGAATGCAAGCAACTACTCAATAGGAAAGGTAAGGATGGAGCCCTTGCTAACTATGAATGATTTGATGGATATTGTGCTAGGTATTGAGGAGGAGCCTCATGCTATCAAAGAACAAATCATTTTTCAAAGGACGGTCAAGAAGAATCATTTTCTTCTCATGTGTACTTTACTTAGTTTAATGATACTAGTAAGCTTGTTCTCTTCAAGTGTGCATTTTGCAGATGGTGCTAATTCTTTTGGTGAGCCAATAAAAGTAATGTCACATGGTTCAATAAAAAGAGTAGTGATTTTATGTTGGATAGAATTGAGGTGCTTGATAGGCAAGCTAGTCAGGAAGAGGTGTCTTCTACCTTTTATGATTTATTCACTAGGGAGTCTTGCATGAGTAATCTGGTGTGTGCTTATTGAGGATTGGAAAGGACTCGCAGGGGCAACAAAGATCAGGTTTGATACTCATCTTCACCTGTTCTACTTCATGTTGGAGGAGGATCATAGCATCTATCTCATTTTTTATGGTGACATGGATTTCACTATGGCTAGATGCTTGAGATTAACAAAGTGACGAAATTGCTGGGTAATCCTATGTATTTGCTTAGGGTTTTGAGAGCTTGTGTGCAATATTTGGTATCAAAGCAGTTGCTTTTGAGACTTGTGTGGGATTTGGGATCATTGGCATCTTCAATTAGGGTTTGGTGCAACGCTCTACTATAGGTGATCTGTTGGCAGATTTGGAGCCCATAAGATAGCAGATTGAAGCCCTACGGTGGTTCTTCAATACTCAGTATTTTTCAAATCTGTCAGTTACTTTGCTTCTACTACCTATTCTTCTGCTATGGCATCCGCAAGCAACACCAGTCAAGATTCGCGGAGATTAGATACAGTATGTTCCAAGGTGGATGCTATCGAAGAGATTCTTAAGCTGATTTTGGAGCAACTCAAAGGTAAAGGGGCTAGTGTTCCAGAGAGAGTCAGTGGTACGGCAATGGAAGCAAAAAGGAAATTGTCAACGGGCCATGAAGCTGAGTTGGGGTTTCGAAAGAGGAAGCTACCTACTATCAGGATCTAAAACCTCCGAAATTTGCTCGAGCAGTATCTATGAGGACCACAGATGCCGTTGAGAATTGGTTGCAAAAATGAGAGAAAGTGTTTCAGATGTGTGGCATAGACGATGAAACTGAGATGATTGTTGAAGCCACATATCGTTTTCAAGAGTCAGCACAAAGGTGGTGGAGGAACATGGAAAAGGATGACTTAGTTCCAACCACATGGGAGGCATCCTGGCAAATGTTTACGCAAAATTGGGTGCCTATGGATGAAAATAATAGAGCCACGCAGCAATGGATTTGTTTGAAGCAGGGTAACTTGAGCGTGCAGGATTATGCAAACAAGTACCGAGAGGCTTTGTTATGCATTCCTCAGGAAGTTCCTATGTACATGCAAGTATTTCACTTTGTGGAGGGACTTCGAGAGAGTATTCGCCCTTTTGTGCAGAAGGAGCAATCTCATGATTTGCAAGGAGCCATATAGATGGCTTTGTATGAAGATGGAAAAACAGGCCCGGATCCTTCTGCGGTAGTCGGTACAGGTGGTCAGCAACCTTGGGGACGCAAGGGCAAATGGAAACCAGAGACGACGTACTACTCATATTCAAATGGTTCCCAGAGCCGTGGTTCATGCCATAAGGGATCACATATCTTACAGACAACTCCATCGACGACTTCAGCAGCACATACCTCCTCCAATAGCCTGCCTCATTATCCTTTCCATCAAAACCCTAGCGACACCCACCAAATCATTTTATCCTATTCGACCTCCCTGGTTTGACAATGAGTGTCGTTCCTTACATCTCCACGTTGTCCATGGTCGCCTACATAAATCACTTGCTCTTCATACTGCTTGCCACTCTCTTCATCGTACACACCGATGTAAAAAGCATGCCTGCAAAGAACAGGAAGGGAAACGCCTTGTCGATTCCTTATTCAGTTCCTCCACAAGCGCCTTTTGGCGTGAATTCATCCCTCGTTCTCCACCTCCTCTTCTTGACTGCTTTTGACATGGGCATATCAGAGCATGTTTGGAGTACCATTAGGGTGAAGTAGGGTTCCTCCCTCTCCCCCACCTTATTTGGATTATATATTCATGAGCTTGAGAGAGTCATTAAGAAGTGTGGGGGTACAAGATGCAGTCTTGGGGATATTCTAATTGCTATCCTACTTTATGCAAATGATGTGGCTCTAGTCTCCACTACTAGAGAGGGCCTCCAGCAATAGTTAGACAATCTTCATGCTTTTTGCTCCAAATGGGGTTTGGGGGTTAATACTACGAAGACCAAGATTATGGTCTTCACTACATCCAGGGCCTTCATGCTGCGACAAGAGCTTATCTTTGATGGACAGCCATTGGAGGTGGTATCAACTTAAACTTATTTACAGGTTCTTTTTACTGGTCCTATAGTTGGTATGAGACAAGCAACTACAACTAGACTTGAGAAGCGACAAACCTCCCTTGTCCAGTTAGAGAGGTTCTATTTTCGAAAGTTTATTCGAGATTCCTGGCGTAGGTGTTGGCTTTTTTATAACATTGTACCCCCATGCATTATACATAGTAGAGGCATGGTGCACAGGTCTCACTTCATCATATTCAACCAATATCTCACGTTGCAGATCCTTATGTTGTCATGTATGATACGAGCTAAGCCCTCTGTCCCACATCAGATCATTCTAGCTGAGTTTGCAGTCCCACCTATACAGCTTGATGCCATCTTCCGACTTATCACATATACGAATCACGGCATTTCCCATGGATGAGCAAAGATACACACAGGCAGCACTCACTTCGTCACACGCCTTCATTGTCAAGGTTATAGACTATCCTGGTTCTCTCAGGCCTCTTATTTACTTGACACACTTGGCATTTCTATCATGGACCTTCCAGCAGGCACTCATTACTACATCAGACGTTTTGTTTCCTATATCAAGCATATCTTATGCGAGCATGGCAGGACCAGTTAGGGGTTAAACTTGACCACTATAAGACCCATTTTTGGGAGCTGGATACAGTTCCCTATTCTATCACGCTACCTAGACTTAGGATTGTCTCATGGTTTGAGATTCTTATTAGGCCAGGTCTGTGTTTCATCACATCAGCTTGACATTGAGACTGGACGCTTCCAGGGTACCCCCCGGGAAAAGAGGATATGCCAATTACGCTCTCTATCTGAAGTAGTGTTTGAGTATCACCTCTTATTCAGATGCCCAGTCTATTATGAGATTAGAGGACCATATCATTGCCTATTCCGCCCATGTTCAGCATATGTGCATCTTTTGAAGCTCTATTTTGTTGTCCATTCTCAGCACTATTTGGTAGCAGTTCCTACAACCATTCAATGCGTCATTTGGTGGACCTTTCTTATCTATCTTGGAGCTTCAATTTTGATAATATAGATATTCATCTATCATTCATAAACTTAGCACAAATTCTAGACCATCAAAAAAGTCCATCCTTGGAAGAATCAGAAAGAAGGCTCAAATGCTTCAGGCTCAGCCCGCGGCTGAGGTCCCTTTTGTGTAACTATGATCAACTTAGTTAATCATGTTTCGACTTGTAAACTTCAACTTTGATAGCGTACTTAAACTATGGGCCATTTTGTAATAAGACATCCCTCAATAGCAAATCAGGTTTCACACATGTTGGAAAGCAATATCACTTCAGAACTTAAGGGTTACGCATATTATAGAAACAGTTAAGGGGTTTTTGTAAAACACTTTGGTAAATGGCTGCTCAAGCTCTTGTGATATAGAAGACTCTTTGAGAGACCTTGCGTGAAAGTTTACTCTCACAAAAGTTCCATTTCTCTGATGCCTGTGAGAGTTTTTGGTTGAATAAGAGATGATTCGTAAAGTCTTATTTGAACCTAAGCTCTTATTATCCCCTTGATTATTATTATGATTGATATGTATATGTTGTGTACTCCGATAGAGGTTGAAGTTCTTTGGTAGTTTTAGGTTTGTTCATCAGTAGATTCACACTTGCATTCAAAAATCAAACCCCATCTCTTGGGTCTTAGTTCATGTGACTGTCTACCATTGGCTATTGTGAGTGTTGAGTTCTTTTGTGCCTTCAGATCCTTCTTACTAATAGTCAAATTAAGGTTACTTCCATTTCCAAGTAATCCTTTGAGCTTGAATTCTCCTCACAAGTCTCACTTTCAAGAGCATTGATCTCACTGACATGGAAGTGAACAAGATAGAACTTTATTTTCAGCCAACCATTGATGTATCAGTCTCATTTAAATTACTGTCATGATGTTCAATACATGATTGTTTCAAATGGAAACCAGATTCCTATCTTTTGCTCAAAAAGTTTAAAAGCCATCTTCTAACCTGTTTTACATAAAGCGAAAGTAGCAGGTTATGCACAGCACCATCCTCATTTTGTTGCCGTTGAATGCAAAACTCCAAATACTTTATTGCTTCATGAGGTTCATCTCTGCACCGTTTCATTTTGATGGACAGATAGCACATGAAAGGCACCATACATGATTCACTAGCCCCAAGCACAAGTTCATCCACAAAACAATTGAATATAAAAGGTGTACAGCATGGAATCAAAGGGAATTTGCAGTCTTTACTTGGCTCGAGGCTCATTGGAGTAACGCATGAGTGCTGGAATTAATCGTCGAGTATTCAAATCACTACAAGTCATCCAAAACTCCACCGTCTCATATGGATCAAGCATCAGTAAAGCCGGTGCAAATTTGTACTGCAGTGAAAACATCTTGCAAGCTGATCAAAATATCTCAACATACATAAATAGCCATAGAAGATAGAGGAAAGTATATCCCTGGAAATGTATCCTGATGTGAAGAATAATACCACCAAAGGAAAGACGTTCTGGTATATGCATATACAAAGGTCAAGACACATTTTGAAAGGAAATACAGAAAGATGGGTTGGAACAGCTTCACTACAGGAAAGTTATTAAGCATGTCACCTGCAGCTCTGGAGACACATTACGTTTCCGAAATACAGCCAAAGCCTTTTTTGCATCCCGTTGCTGGCAAGTCAGAATATAGGATGGTTATTTAAGCTTTGCTTCAATCTATGAAGCAGTCATGAATGTCTTGATCCATTCTGAAGCCACGCCTCTCACCTAATGCTAGAAATATATTCAAATCTACCAAACAAAAGTTTATGGTGAAAGATTTTCATATTTCCTACATATGAAGGAATCCTGTTTTCCATACATATAATTTAAATCATAGTGAAAACTCTAAACTGCATAAAGCTTGAACAAAGGATAAAAGACAGAACTGGTAGACCTGCATATGATGATGCACCACCATCTCATGCATTAACTACCAACAAACTTATCTACAAAAGTCCATGGTGAGAGTTTTTCATTTCCTGTGTATGAATAAATCTTGTGTTCCAAGCATTCATTTTATATGATATTGAAAATCCTTAAACCGCATAAAGCTCGAACAAAGGATAAAAGATAGAACTGGTAGACCTGAATATAATGATGAATCACCATCTCATGTTGCTCCTTTATGTTGGCGTAATACACAAGCTCTTCAACCCTTCCATAACTGGAAAATGAAACATCAAAAGATCAGATCCAGAGGCTTACTCCATAAAGCCCACACGTCTACAACATCAAGAATCACTAAAAAAAAACTGAGCTTTCTACTACATGAAGATGAGACGTCAGAGATGAAGCAATGCTCATTGGTCATGTACAAATAACTTGCTTAAGAGATCCAGAATGATGTACATAACATAGGAGTATTCGTGCATATGGACATACAGAGAATAATCTCCCAGCTATACTACAGCAAGTGCTTGTTTAATTTCACTGAATCGCGATTCGATGCTGATCAAATCGCGAATTTGATTCAATCTGATTCGGCTGATTAGAATCTCCGAATCGGATTTCCCTGGAAAAAAAAAAATTTCTCACAGGGACCTGATTACCTTTTTGTTCTTCGTTGTGAGGAAGCAATGGAGTGTGTGTGTGTGTGTGAGAGAGAGAGAGAGAGAGAAGAGGAAAGAAAGAAAGCTGTATTAATGTCTTTTCCATGCCAAAAGGCATATAAGACAAAAAAATAACATGTCAAGTATGTGGTAACCATGAGAACGTCTAAAACGTCTCCAAAACTGCAATAAAGAAAACATCTAGTACAAACTAAGATAAATACATGAATGTGCCTGTGCATAATAGTCATATGTATCCATGTTAAGATGTCGGCTATGTGCTAACGTTGTAGAAGGATGTAATGGGAGCTGTAACATGAGGAAGCGCTGGAGCCCGCTGACGTCGTCTATGAGCATGAGCATGTATAGTGCATCTCTGTGTGGGAGGTCTGGTGTGGCGTGTAACTCTCATGGTCGCCTAAGGCTGGGTGGTGCGTCATCTCTGAGTCCTAGGTCTGGGAATGTCGTCGCAATCGCTGTCAGTCATGTCTGCATCAGGGCGTGATCTCCTTCGAGAGAAGAAGGATGTAATCTAAGACTGTGTGTCAGGATAGGTATGCTGAGCTGTCTAACATAGGTCCTGACGCAGGAGGGACATCTCACGTATCATAAGTGCCACACATCAGGGGTCCTCATATGAGACAAGGGACCGCAGTGTAACTGGTGTTTGACGAAAAAGGCAATGATATCTCCCTCTGATCTCATAGTAGACTGGACATGTGAATAGGAAATGCTCCTCTCGTGAGGTACCCTGGAAGCGCCCAGTCTCAATCGCCAACTGGTGTGAAGACACTTGGAACTAGCCCAGCAGAAACCGAAGCCCGTGAGATAGTCATGAGAAGATGGCAGATAGCTGTATAGGTGGAACTGCGAACTCTATCAGTATAATCTGATGTGGGACAGATGGTTTGGCCCGCATCATCCGAGATACCATGAGAACCTACAGTCGTAAAATACTGGTCCAATCAGATGATGTAAGACCCGTACACCATACCTCTGCTGCATATAGGGCTGTAACGAGAGTATCAAAAAGCTGACATTTCCTCGGGTCATCCCGAATAAACCGTCTCAAACAGAAACGCTCTAACTGGACAAGGGAGGCGTGACGGACGGACGGAAGTTGCCTATCACATGCCAAAGATAGGGCCTGTGAAAAGCACGCCAAGGTAAGTGTAAGAAGATACAACCTCCAAGGGCTGCCTATCAAAGATGAGTTCCTGGTGCTGCATAAAAGCTCTCGATGTGTTGAAAACCATAACTATGGTTTTCAATATGTTAACCCCCAATCCCCATCCCCATCTACTGCAGAAGGCATGAAGACTGTCTAGTTGTTGCTGTAATCCCTCTCTGGTAGAGGAGAACCACGTCATCTGCATATAAAATTATAGCAATCAAGATGTTCCCAAGCCTACAACCTGTGCCACCACATCCCTCAATAACTCTCTCAAGCTCGTCAATATATAGCCCAAACAGGGTTGGGGATAGAGAACAACCCTGTTTCACGCCACAAATATGATCAGAGGTGCCGGTGTCACTCCGAAAACAGCCAAGGACTCTCTCATATAGTGCCATCATTGCCAAGATCATGTCAGTTGAAAAACCAAGATCACGTAGATGTTGAATGAGAAGGGATCGTGGAACAGAGTCGAAGGCTTTCCTGAAGTCAACAAAACAACAATAGACCAGCTCTCTCCTGTGTCTAGCCTCCTCAATAATGGCCCGAAGGGTGAAGATATGATCAAGGTTGCATCGAATCGCGGTTCGAACCGCCTTTTACGGTTCGAACCATCGAATCGTTCGGACCCGGTTCGAACCGTTCGAATCGTTCGAACCGTCTGGCCCTAAAACGATTCCATCGGCCCTCGGGATTCTGTTCGCGCCCGAGAGAAGAAGAAGAAGATAGCTTAGTTAATGTCTTTTCCATGCCAAAAGGCATATAAGACAAAAGTAGTACATGTCAAGTATGTGGTAACTAGGAGAGCGTCTAAAGCATTTCCAATGCTGTAATAAAGAAAAAAAACATTTGGTACAGGCTAAGATAAATACATAAATGAAAAAGCCTGTGCATGAAAATCATATGTATCCATGTCAAGAAGTCAGGGCTGTGCTGATGTTGTAGAAGGATGTAATGCAAGCTGTAACATCAGTAAGCATTGGAACATGCTGGCGTCGTCGAGCTGGAAAAGTACAAGTACAACTACCTTCAGGGAAGATTGGAAACGTAAAGGATGTGCTTTATGTACCAAGATTCAAGAAAAACTTGTTCTCAGTATCAGCTATTGCAAAGCAACACATGGTGGTGCAATTTGATGAACAACGGTGTCTCATCAAGAGGAAAAATGATGAAGTAGTAGCTGAAGGCATACTTGCAGGGCGGTTGTATAAAATTCAAGCTCAGGTGGTGGATCATCATGCAAGTGTTGCGGATACTGAATCATTGAGTAAGTTATGGCACGAGAGGTATGGACATCTGAATTACAAAAGTCTACAAGCCTTGAGGAAATTTAACATGGTTACAGGTCTACCTCAAGTCGTTTCTGATCACAAGGTTTGTGAAGGCTGTGTCTTAGGCAAGCATCATATAAAGAAATTTTTGCCTAGTACATTCAGGGCGAAAAATGTTCTAGAACTTGTTCATATAGATTTGTGTGGTTCTATGAAGACTCAATCTTATGGGGGAGCAAGTTACTTTATGGTGTTTGTGGATGACTATTCTAGGAAGACATGGATCTATCTTCTGAAGAATAAGGGTGAATCTTTCAAATATTTCACATGGTTTAAGACACAGTGGAGAAAGAAACAGATAGACAAATTAAGATACTTCGCTCGAACAAAGGGGGAGAGTATCTTTCTACGGAATTTCAGGTGTTTTGCAAGG
Source organism: Diphasiastrum complanatum (assembly GCA_029204225.1). Lineage (NCBI taxonomy): Eukaryota > Viridiplantae > Streptophyta > Lycopodiopsida > Lycopodiales > Lycopodiaceae > Diphasiastrum > Diphasiastrum complanatum. The sequence continues at coordinate 71,880 of MU832159.1, read as the reverse complement.
ATCATGGTATAAAGAGACAATTTGCAAATACGTACACGCCTCAACAAAATGGAGTTGCAGAAAGAAAGAACCGGTCCATAGTGGAAACTGCGAGGAGTATGCTCAAGAGTAAAAACTTCCAAATATGTTTTGGGGTGAAGCAGTTAAGACGGCGGTTTATCTTTTGAATCGAAGTCCAGAGAAAGCTTACACAGATCGGAAGCCAGATGGAAAGCTGCTAAGCGAATACTCAGATATATCCAGGGCACTTTGAGATTTGGTATTTCTATGGTAGACAGGATGATTTGAAGTTACAGAGATATGTGGATGCTGATTGGGCTAGAGATGCGGAAGACCGAAGATCTACTACAGGTTATGTTTTTAGTCTTGGTTCTGGTGCTATCTCTTGGAGTTCAAAAAAGGAGCATACTATTGCTTTATCATCTACAGAGACAGAATATCGAGCTACTACGAATGCAACATGTGAAGCAATATGGTTACGAAGATTCTACATGATCTACATATGGTACAAGATTCACCTACAGTACTTCAATGTGACAATCAGAGTTGTATTAAATTGGCGAAAAATCCAGTTTTTCACAGCAGGACAAAGCATATTGAAGTACAACAACACTTCATCAGAGAGAAACTTCAAAGTAATGAAGTGGAGCTTATCTATTGCCCTACGGAAGAGCAAGTTGCAGATATCTTTACCAAAGGTCTTGGCAAAGAAAAATTTCAAAAGTTTAGAGAACTTCTAGGAGTAATAGATAACAAAGTAAACATTAACGGGGAGTATTAGAAATTAATGTTTATTTGACACCCCTTAATGATAGTTTGGCTATGCCTACGTGCTATTTTTTGGGGCCATTACTATTTATAGTAGGTCATATTTTAGGGTCATTACTATTTATAGTAAATTCGTTTTTTAGTCATGCATGTAGGTGGGTGCACTACTACTAGAATAGAATTTGCTTTTATCACTTAGAAACACATCTTGGGTGTTTACCCAATATAGGTAGTAATTATGGCAATTAGCTCTTAGAAACTCATCTTGGATGTTTACCCAATATAGGTAGTAATTATAGCAATTAGCTTTTTGTCTTTTGCTATTTACTTTAGGCTCATTAGCTTTTATCAATCATTAGAAAAACTATTTCAGAAGGCTGGCACCCCACCACAATCATTCCATTCAATTTTATTAAGGTAGAGCAATTGCTCAATTCTCCTATGATCTGAATTCTCTCTATGCTTGGGTTTTGTGTGAGTGATAGTAGGACTAGTATCTCCATCTAGAATTTGTATCACAAATTCTGACACCAACATCAACTCCCCCTGCTCTGCCTCTCGCAAAAATTCACCCCTGCCTGCTACACAAGCAGCCGTACTTCTGTTGCACAAGCAAAGATGTTACTTCCGCAGCAAGCAACTATCTCACCTACTGCACAGGCATGTGTATTACCTGCCTGTTCCACCCCTTCACCCATCCTCTCTGCTCCGGCTCTAGCACCTACTCGTGTCAAGAATGCCACTGTTAATGTCGATGTTGTTCCTCCTAATACAATTTTAGAGTCACTTGAGGTTCCCTAGACTTCATCCAAGGAAAGGGAGTTATTTTCTTCCTGGCAAATTGATCAATTCATGTCCGAATTTCAATTCATAAAAGCAAGTAGGTTGCTTCTTCGAAATCTACTACAACAAAGCTACGTGAATTGGAAAAGTCATCAAGGCTCACAACAATAGGGTTTCGGGTATTGTGGATACACAAGATGCTATTGTGGAGGCAAAACGATCTCTTGACACCGCATTTGATCACCATACTGAGGGATTGGATCCGGCCTAGAGAACCACCCACGAGAGATATGGCCACATTGATTATCCGCTTTGGTTCTCCTGAGAGCCACAAAGAGGCTTTGCAGCACAGAGCCAATCTACAAGGTACTACCATCTATATGGACAATGACTTTACCTATATTCAGGTTGAGGAAAGGCGTAAAGCCTTCCAGTATGCTCGCATATTTGACAAACAGGTGATTTATCGTGATGGATGGGCGCACTATATAGATGGCAATCCCAAGAGTTCCCAGTGCTAGGGAGGCCCTCGGCCTAGGAAGGATCCCAGGGCCCCATCCACGCCACCTTGGAGTGTGGAACTATGACAATATACATTCTTCCTCCACTGTTGGTGACCTAATCGATCTCATTATTGGATGTGATTTGCTAATTTTCATGGAGATTATTGCAATCCGACAACTATAAGAAAAATTATGATAGATATCACATAAAAAAAGGATCGCAAGGAAAATTGTATGAGTTATGGACTAGGCTCATTACATTCGCCGCGTCCATTTACATTTACAGTTACTTTACTTTATGCATAAGCAGGCCTTGGGCCCTTTTTTATTCATTAGTGACATTCAGACTATATGGTTGGCCTTTGGCCTTATTATTCATTATTAGGCCATTTGGACATATTACTAGAGAGTGGGGGCCTTCTTGGAGGGCGCACTATTATCCCTCCCAGTTGGGCCCTAGCCACTGGAAGCTTCCTTTTAGGACTTCCTCTTGGCTATAAGTAGGGAAACTGTGTCATTTGTCATTCAGCTGATGATATTGATCTCTCTCTTTAGCCTCCTTAATCTCTCTCTTTCCTGCTTTCTAGGGTTAAGTCTTGCTTATGTGCTGCTTTCATAGCTTAAGTCTTGCTTATGTGATGCTTTCATAGCTTAGCTCTAGATCAGTTGTGGCTCTATTCGTAACTGTATGCAACTGGTGAAGGAAAATGTAGAGGATGCAATAAACAAAGAACTAACAATAATTAGTTCCTCCCAAGATCCTAGAAATGTGGTAATGAGGCCTACTCACTAGATACAACTCTAGAAATGGACATGCATCAACATGCAATATGACATGCAACTACATGCAATTGACATGCAACTAAATTTTCAGATTGAAAGAGATGTTATCACAGAAAATTCCAGCATGCAATTGATTCCTAAGCATAAAAGATCATGGAAAATGATTTCAATGATCTAACCCACACTTCCTCCTTGAAACTGGGCTCAAAAACAGCATGCAGAAAGTTGATTGGAGACCCACAAAAAATGATTGTTGGCTGCCACAGTTCAATGGAATCAATGCCTAAACACCATAGGAGAAGGCTCCAACAGATAGCATTGAAAATGATCGACGTATGGAGAGAGAAATGAATGCTGGATCAGATTTGCACTTTGCTGGAAAGTCCATTATATAGGCTGAAATCAGAATAACAAGTGTTATGGTGTGTTGACACCTCAATAGCATTGCATGCATGCAATTTGGTGACTCGTTGAGGTAGGTTTGGTGACTCACCTCTTCTATACGATTGATTTAATTATTTTTCCCCATACTAGATGCATGGGGGCTAGGGCCTATGACAAGTGTCCATAGACCCAACTCTCAAAATAGCAAGTGGAGTTAGACTCTCCACCTCTACATCAACCTACTACAAGCCCCAAAATATTTTTGTGAACTTAGGACCTTGACATTAGGGGGGATTAAAAAATATTGGTACCCCCAAGTAACTTAGACAACTTAAAACCAATTTTCTTGGGACATACTCCTATAGAAAATTCTGAGCAAAATTCGAAGTTAAAATTTTTCCTATTGTGAAGATTTAGAGGTCAACAACTCCCACTTAAATCGAACAATAGGTACAATGCCAAGACTTTGCCAATGTTTCTCGAACATGCCCCGTTTAGGAACTTGCATGTAAAAGGGATTAGAACCATAACAGCTAGAGGCCTGGCTGTCTACAAGAAATTAAAAACATTTTCAAAGGTGCAAATGCACCAGTAGAGGTTGGGAAATAGCTACCTATCCTGATTTTGTCTTTCTCTACCCAAATCCCTCAAAAATTGAGCAAATTTGTTTTTCCAATTTTTCTCTCTCTAAAACAAGGCACTCTCTCTCTCTAAATCGAAGCTCTGATACTAATTGTTACACTCCTAGAGCATAAGCTTGTCAAAAAACCAAAAGCTATAGTATAGAATGAATCTTCTCCCATCCTTAAATAACCCTTATAACCCTTACAGGGCATGTGGGATCCATGCACGGCTAGCCAGGCCACCCTAGACCCAACGGTACCCAAATTGTTGAATAACACTCGCTAGCGTCTATTGGTTACCACCCTCATGCACCGTCGTGCCTAGTAGTGGAACTTCTGCTCACTCCAGTTGACTGCTGACCATAGTAGCAACTAGACGCGTCAAAATGCAGAAACACTCATTTATTTTAAAGTTATTTGTGTTTGCTCAAATTTGAACATTTTTACCTCTTCAATCCAATTGCTTAGTACTCTTTTGTTGCTTATCAGAACATTACGGGATTTTGCATGCTACGTAGGAAGACTAGGGCACCCTAGTATCCATAGGCACATTATGCTTAATTGTTGCTTTGATCTAGTGTGTGCCTGCAAAAAAACCCTAAAAAAATGGAAGATTTTTGGAGCCTCTAGGTTCTAATTTGAGCATCGAGACATCTTTGAAGTTTGACATACATCATACATCGCATTTTTGTAATGACATTGTAGGCTTGTGAATTGTCCTATGCTCTTTAGCTATTTTATTGTATAACAACTAACGAACATCTATTTGTACAAATTTGCAAAAAAAAAATTGAATTCCCTAAAATCAAGAAAACGTTTCAAACGTTGCGTCAATTTTTCTAAATGTTTCAAACGCATTTCAAACGTTCACATTTGGAAGTTTCAAACGTTTGATTGCTACATTGTTGTCGACTAACCCCAGCCCCGGCCCGTATAGCCCAGCTAGCAGCTCTGTCGGTGCACGATATGTATTTGGCAAAAAGGCTTAGAGATTCGAACCACGTCAAGAACTCTAAGCCCAAATGGAAAAGTGAAGCAAGAGAAATTTGGGAGTGGCGCCTATAACCCCTCTTTCCCAACTCCTTTGACTTCTGCTAGGTGGTGGGCCCAAAGGGCACAAACTAGCATGTCCATGGCCGCTTGCATATGCCTTTTTATACTACCCCGTACTAGCCACCTCACCCAAATGAATTAGGGTCAAGCCTATGCCCCAACTTCATGGTCATCTCCCAAGTCATGCAACCACATGATCCCATGGACCTACTTGAGACCCCTAAGGCTAGCTCTCAGCCATAGTACAGGTCATAGGTAAGCAAGTACAACATGGAGTGAAGTCGATGGGAGGAAATCTCCCCTTATAGTTTGAATGTTGCATGGTTTCTTCTTGTGTTCAAGGTGTATAATAGAAGAAAACATTTAACAAAAGAATGTCCAATTTCCCCCTTCCACAATCTCCAAGGGGAGGGAAGTACACCATACATTCTGCTCTCCACTCCATTATGAATAAGGCAAGGGAGAGTATAACCTCTCACCTTACCCCCAATTGTTGTATGTGTGTTCGTTTTTTTTTTTTTTTTTTGGGGACGGAAGGGTTTGTGGGGTAATGAGCACTCAAAAACCACCCATCCATAGAGACACTGCCGTCTCACCCCGTGCATTGGAGCTATAGACACCCAAGTCAAGCACGGTCAGGTCTATAATAGTAGATCACGACATCCCATACCACTACAACCTACCTTGGGTCATTTCCACACACGGTCGCAGGTCAACAACCAAGAGTCGCCTCGCACAAACTGGATATTGACAAGTGGCACTAAATTGATCTAGATCTCTAGACCAATGTTCTATTCTCTATTTTGAGATCCTCACCTCAAGTTAATCATTGTATGCCCATGCAGTTACGTTACACTTAACATAGGAGGAACTGCAATGTAAGAATAGACTTACTTTAACAGTATCATTAGCAAGCTTGTTAGCGAAAACTAGTTTAAGAAATCAATTCATTAAACAAATGATTTCCTCATACGCTTGTTGTCACTATGGCAGCCTGAAAATGCTTGCGTATGCAAATGACAGGGGCTCCTAACAGTTATTGCAAGTGGAGCAACAACCTTCTGAACACAACTGCAAATGAGACAGCAAAGTGCCAGTTAAAAGTGACGAAATTTGTTAGCAAATAGCTAGCTTAACAACGCTGACTGCAAGTGGTGCTCCCCCCTTACAAAGGTTTAAATCAAAAAGTAACTTGAACACTTATATGTATCAAGAGGGAAGATTGTGAAATACTAAGCGTCCAAACCACATCTTGCAAAAACCAATTCTCCACTAATTAACACAAAATTTTCAAGGAAAAACAAAGGTAAAGTTGCAGCATTCTTGCAGCTGAATTACGTACCTTCCCAATAACTTCAAAGTTGTTGCTTCATCAAGTACATCCTTGCAATCACTCAAAAAGGCTCGAAACTCTTTTAAAGTGCTTAGATATTCGTCATTACTTGTTTCTGAAGCACTAGAATCGCCACCCTTTCCTTTACTGTCATCCAAAAGTAGACGATTGATCTGCAAGTTGACATGTAGTTGTGAATATTCGTAGCACACTTGCTTGTTTACAAAAAAGATCATAAAGCCACACACTCATGACAAATAGAACTAGATTTGCTAAATTATCCTCCATCTAGAGCCCCAATGTGCATATTATTAAAAAAAATTGTACTATCCATGATGCCTTGCAATCAATGTTGCAGCGGATCACGTTCCGTTGCAACAGCGAACGAGCATTCTGGATCGCCATTCCGGACAGTGGAATGCTGTCCAGATCACCTTTTGTTAATAATTTTTCTCATAAAAGCTCACAAAAAACCACTAAATGGCCTTAAGAAAACGTTAACAGGAGCAGAAAAAAATTTACATTGTCTAAACAATTTCGCACACCAATAAATATGTTCTTTTGCAAAAAGAATCAAAAAAAATATATATATATGTGCACGTTCCAGGAAACCCTAATGGAATTTCCCAGATCGCGTTCCGGAACATAACGTGCAACAGTGCTTGCAATCAAAATGGCGTTATTGCTAAAAAAATCCCTTTAATTAAACCAACGATGTCCATGAATTCATGAGTTCATTGCAGTGAGTGTAAAAACAAAACAAACACTTGAAACAAGATATTCTATCAGTGACCATTCTTCATGCATTTTTAGTAGAAATGCTGAAAGTTTTCACATATCACTCGTATAATGTATTTTTGAATTCTTAGAACTAATATAGGAACTCCAGGGAAGTGAAAAAACTAGGTACAAGACAAGTTGGTATGCCACTTGATGGCACACAAGGCTTCACACTCAATCATTACCCAAGGTCTTGGTCTAGACTCTACACATTGTAGTGCTTCTATTGCAATAGAAAACCTTTACACTAGCTCATACACTTGGGTAACAACCTATTTCCATACACGTGACAATTAAACACTCAAAGGAAAAGAACACAATCCAAATCAAAACTTGTCACCTATCTTCACTTACAATCATTAGTTGTAAGTTGTGGCTAAGGGTGATAAAGATGGTATGTCTTTATCTTAGGGAATGTCACACTACCAAGCACCAACCCATGCTATTTTGCTAACCTTTCTTATTGGTTTTGTCCTAGGTAAATTCAATCGATGGGCAATCTTGTGCGAGTTGAAGTAACTTTTAGGAGGCTCTTGACCACATCCTGCTTTAATAAAGTCAAAGTAAAACTTTCATTTGTAGCCCAAGTTGTGGCAAATATTGCTTAGCAAAAGGATATTGATAACTATATATCAATGTTTCTGGGATTTACATGAATCGGCAGTTCAGATCAATCGATTCAAATCAGGATCCAAAAAGCAATGTTAGTGAATGAGATTCAAGGTTCTAAAAAGATCAGAAATTTATACGTTTGGCTTATAGCAAAAAAAGTTGTTGATTTAGCGTTTAGGGAGCAAACTACAATGTCATGATGCACATACGGTTAACACTTGATTCTTGAATCCCAATTCCTCATTCCTGATTCCCCATTCTCGACTCCCGATGTTACAATGTGACTTCAATGCCGAAAACAAATCTCCAAGGCACACACAAAAAAAAAGCCCAAACAGGCTGAAAATTTTGAAATTAATATAAAAATTTCTGATTTGGATCGGAATCGGGATTCGTGATTCGTTCAGCTTCAAATTGACAAAGCTGGAAAATTGGATATATATATATAAAGCTAAGGAAGCGGACCTTGGGTGCGGACGCGCATCCGTACCCGCGTCCGGACGCGGACGCCTGAGGGGTGCGTCCGGGTCCGGACGCGTCCGCCATTTTGCAAAAAAAAAAATTCAAAAAAAAGAAATGCAGGCCCCTCCCCTCACGGTCCCACATCCCCAAAATGAAATAAAAACAATTTTCCTCCCCCTACCCCCCCCCCCCCCCCCGGGATTAATTATCAAAGAGTGTCTTACACATACCTGCCCCCTCCTGTTAAAAAATAAACGATATAGGTACCTAAAAAAAAAATTTAAAAATTTGCAACAAACCTAACCACTGCCCATGCCTCCCATAACTGAGATATTACCAAACAACGATGACTAATGAGCAGTCCATAAATTATTACGAACCATAGTTGCAGCGAATCGCGATTCGCCAGCTTCGCGATTCGGGAATCGCGATTCTGCGAATCGTGGACAGAATCGCAAAAAAAAAAAAAAAAAAAAAACCCGTTTTCGGCCTCCTCCTCGCGCACAGAACCGCGCCAGTAGTGGAGGAGGCAAATTTTTTTTCTGAGAGCCGTGGGCGTCCAATCTTCGCAAGTGAATACTTGGCAGGCATCTACTCGACGATACGGAGTTGGTGTGCACGATGCCGGGTGGGTCTGAGCTTCGTGGAGAGCGAAACGACCAAATTTCGATATTTGGTAAGTGTAGGCTTGATTTTTTGCAATTGTTGACATTGAGCTGTAGGCAACCAAATCGAGCGTAGTCTGGCTCTAGACCACCTTTCTTCACGCCCACAGTGATTTTTACAGCATCAGTTTCAGCCGTCACGACACGCCTAGCGAGATTTGAACACCACATTCCAAATGCTTGTGTATTTTGGCCATTTCCACAGAATGGCTTGTTGGAAACCGAGTGAGGTGATGTCTGAGCCTAGAATGCATTTCCACATGCTTGCACAGACTCCTATGACCTCCGTTCCGCCCGTCTACGTTCGTATCACAAATTTCAATTTTCATGCCCTGATTCCATACTTTTTAGGGTTTAGACGTGGACCATCGTGCAAACATCTGCTAGGGGCGCGGTTTAGGTCCACACTGCACTCCTTTATGCCTGCACGGACTCCGACGCTAACGTCAGTCGCCTGTTATCCCTCATACAGAAATTATTCTATCCCACGCCCTAATCTCATGTTCTTCTTTGGCACTTGATATAATGTGTGAACTGGAATCGTTCTGATGTATGCTCTGGTATTTTGAGCTCTATTTGAGCTCGGTAATGTTGTTCAATGCAATGTATTTTTTTTTTCTACTGAACTTTTGCCTGATTATTTGTTGTTTGCAGGTTTAGGGTCGTGTTGATACGATGCCAGTGCGGGACCGAGGCCTTTGGGCCGAGGTTGAGCTTACCGACGGGGATGTGGGCACACACCATGGCTCAGGCACCCGCAGATGGAGATGCTTGCATTGCGGTGGTCACTTCACGGGATCACTCACCAGGGTTAGGGCTCACTTGCTGCGGGTCAGAGGGCCAGATGGGCGGACATTGGGCATATCTGATTGCCCCAGGATTTCTGATGAGGATCTGCAGAGGTTGTCTACCATGTACGGGCCCGGTACTGCATCACAGGGTTCTAGACAGGGACAGACAGCAGGAGCAGCTACAGGTAGGCATGCAGGAGGGCTCACAGGCAAACAGGCAGGGCCTACCATGGATATTGGGCCTAGTACATCACGGGCAGGGCATGGTATAGCTGCAGGGCGTAGTACATCATGGGTTGGGCATGGTACAGGTGCAGGGCCCAGTACATCACGGGCAGAGCATGGTACAGCTGCAGGGCCCAGTACAGCACGGGCAGAGCATGGTTCAGGTGCAAGGCCCAGTAGAGCACCTTCAGTTCCATCCGCAGCAGCAGCAGGACCATCAGATGAGCATGTTGATTCAGCAGCAGCGGGTGCTTCTCGACCCTCCTCCTCGGCAGCAGATGCAACACATGCTTCGGCAGATGTTGCCAGAGAGAGTGACACACCCACAGATCAGCCATCCGTTGGGCATGCCAGACCACGAGCACCATATACACAGCAGAGAGGGATTAGGCCCAGGCAGCAGACCCTTGATCGATGCGGCTGGCAGAGAGAGCAGCAGGCCCGTTGCACTCGACTGTGTGGCCAGTTCTTTTACGAGTGCGGCATTGCCTTTGCTGTTGCTGACACTTGGGTGTTCAAGGAGTTCTGTGCACAGATGGCGGCCGTGGATGCTACATGGACACCTCCCAGGTGAGAGGCACTACGAGGCAGGTTGCTTTGTCAGGAGGAGGAGACCATCACGCGGGAGTTGAGTTCCATTCGCTCAGCTTGGCAGCAGTAAGTAACTTGTCTTTGTAATCTCTTTGCATGTGTTTAGGATTTACTGGTGCCGTAATTTTTGCATGTAGCTAATGGGTGTTTTGCGACAGGTATGGATGCACGATACTGAGCGATGGATGGACCGACATTCGTCGGCGATCCGTCATCAATGTCTTGGTTTCTTGCCCGCTTGGCACAGTATTCCTACGTGGCGTGGATGCCACTCGAGGTGGTGACGCCATCACAACCGATTTCATATGGGAGGTCATTAGAGATGTTATTGCTGACATCGGAGATGAGCACGTGGTTCAAGTTGTCACCGACAACGCCTCGAACTGCAAGCAGATGGGCGAGATTATGATGAGGGAGCACCCCAGCATTGTGTGGACACCCTGTGCTGCACATTGCATAGACTTGCTCATCCATGACCTATGTGCGCTTCCATGGATCAGAGAGGTATAGTTTGTTCTATTTGCTATGCTTTCTTCCTTCGATGCTGCTAACCACGTCTCAACTACTGTCTAAACTTTTTTACTGGGTGTTTGTGTTGCAGATCACTTCTACGGCCATGCGCCTGGTCACTTTTGTCACCAGGAAGAGGCGTGTGTTGGCCCTGTTCCGCACCTTCTCCACCCTAAACCTGAAGAAGCCCGCACCCACACGCTTTGCGTTTTACTTCTTGGTGCTAGAGCGATTGGTGGTGGTGAAGGATGCATTGCGGCGGATGGTTTCCAGCGTGGCCTTCCGGGACTTTACAGACCTCCCCCATTCGGCATTTTTCCAGTCCACTGTGTACGGCGACGAGTTCTGGAGAGCTGCTGAGGAGATTAGTGGGATCCTACTACCCATTTACAAAGTGCTGCGTCTGGTAGACCGTGAGGGTGCACCCTCGGTCTCATTTACGAGTTCATGGAGCGCATCGGCGAGGGGATTCTGTTGTCAGCCTTGGACGAGCATAGGTATGACTCTTCAGTGTCTAGTTTGTTGTTTCTCACTCGAGTCTGATGCGTTTCTTTTATGCTATGGTTTAGTGATTGTTGTAATTTGTCTGCTGCAGGAGGCGCGAGATCTCACGCATCTGGGAGGCCAGATGGGACTACTTCCACCGACCCATCCACGCCGTAGCCCACATGTTACACCCCTTGTGGCGCTCTACACGAGAGAGGGACGATCCGGAGCTGCACCGGGGATGGGTGGAGTACACGGAGCGCATATGGCCCGGACCAGGTATGTGTGAGAAATCATTTGGTAGCAATGTTACTGCAGTATTGTACTCATTGGTAGTGTCTGAATTTGAGGGGTCTTACATGTGCCATGTTTTTCCTTTTGCCAATAGGTCCGATGCTGGCCAACATTGCAAGCCAGCTGCTCGCATTTGAGCGCTTCCAGTTTCCTTTCGATGGAGAGCAGAGTCGGCGGAGGGAGGATCAGCTGAGGCCCGTTACATGGTGGTGCATCCACGGGCGCAGCACAGGTGACCTGAGGCGATTGGCTGAGAGAGTCCTTGCACAGGACTGTTCTGCAGGAGCTTGTGAGCGGAATTGGAGCACCTGGGCCTTGTATCACACGCAGAAGAGGAACAGGTTGTCCATCGAGCAGTGTAGTCGGTTGGTGTTTGTGAACACCAACGGCCGTATGCTGAGGCGCACACGAGGAGAGGGTCAGATGCTCGAGGTGAGTCACATCATCACCCCTTTTTTCTTGGTATGCTTTGGTGAATTGATTTGCTTTCAAAATATGCAGTGAGTTGCACAATACCTGCCTAACAACAATGTATTGTTTTTGGTTGCAGGTGGACCCCGACACTTGCTTGGTGGATTCGATAGCTGCTGCTCCTCGGGCACCACCCACACAGGAGGAGATGGATGATGAGATCCATAGAGAGCTCTACAGACAGGCACAGGCTGACGCACGAGCTTTACGGCGGCAGAGGAGGACAGAGAGGCAGAGGGAGAGGGCTGAGGAGGGAGATGACGAGGTCTCGGAGGGTGGAGAGATGCTCGAGGCACACTATGTGGAGGAGGAGGAGTGGGTTGAGGGAGATACAGAGGAGGACGAGGAGATGTGGGCGGAGGCACAGAGGGATGACCTGGCTGACCTGCTAGTGGACCCTGATGCAGAGACAGAGGAGGAGCCAGCCATTCCTGCACGTAGGCCTAGGGGGAGACCTAGAGGTTCTAGGAGGGGGGGGCTGAGTACTCTTTTTGTAGACAGGAGTGGAGCATCACAGGCAGTCGTCGGCCAGGCATCATCACAGTGGGTAGGGCCATCCCAGGGCGTAGGGTTACGGCCACCTGACACACAGGCACGACGGAGTAGACACAGGGCTGGGGGCAGCCAGATGGGGGCCAAAGGAGGGGAGAGAGGCAGAGGCAGAGGCAGAGGCAGAGGTAGAGGCAGGGAGAGGGGGGTGGTCCAGAGCCAGGGCACGCAGCAGGGATCCAGAGCACGCAGCAGAGCCAGGGCCACACCACGACATATGGCTCCCTCCAGTTCCGATTCATCTGCGGACCAATGGGATCTGCAGTCCACAGATTCGGATGATTTATCCTACCATGACTCTGACGAGCCTTAGTTATATAGTTTTCATTACGTTCATGGAACATCATTGTACCCCTTTTTGGTGCCATGTGGCCCGATATTATATATTATGATGATCCTATTCACAGCATTGTCGTGATTCAGTATTGTTCTTTGTGGTTTTAGTTCAGTAACTTCGGTTTTATGGTTTATGATTTATGGTTAGAGAGAGAGAGAGTAAGTATGGTTGTTTTGTCAAAAATTGTTTCATTTAAGGCTAAAGTTCAGAATGATTCAGCTAGGTTTTTGTTCAGCATGGTTTTAGTTCCGTTTGTTGTGAATCGTGATCAGAGAGAGATAGAGAGAGGGAGAATCAGAGAAAGGGAGATTCCTGCTATGTTCACTAGGAATGCCCCAATGTGTTCACTTTTTTTTATATGGGATGCAGCTTTAGCGTAAAGGGACCATCCTGCACCTGAAACAGTCGGCAAACTACACAATCATACTCCCCTCGATCAGAGCTTTCATCTGATACCCATATTGCACAAAAAAATTTCAAAAAAAAAAAAAAAAATTCGATTCTACATGATTCTGGGAAAATCCCGAATCGGGATCGCAATTTTGATCGCGATTTTGAATCGCGATTCGCGAATCGCGGTGCAACTATGTTATGAACTAAGCTCAAAAAAAAGAGAACATAGTGGCAAAGAAAGATCTAAAAGAGGTTTGGAGTGAAGATGATGGTTTACATGGCATAGAGATTACTGGTTTAGGGTTTAGGGTTAGCTTGGATGAGAGCAAAAGCTTGGAGCGTGCATCAGTGACTGTCTCAAAGAAGTGAATGCTTACCAGAGGATTTGGGAGAAGTGAATGCTCACCAGAAGAGCGACAAGCTCTTAGGACCACAAGTTTCTGGGATAAATGAATGCTTACCAGAAGAGTGACAAGCTCTCAAGACAGGGAACCACAAGACCTACACACTACTATGTCTTATATGATGAGATCGGTTTTCCCTAGGATGAACTTCAGCAGCTTAGTAATTACTTATGCAAAACTGTGCCATTCACTACAGGGAACCACAAGACCTACAAACTACTATCTCTTGGTTGATGAGATCGGTTTCTCCTCGGACGAACTTCAACAGCTTACTAATTACTTATGATACAACTTCAACATGCTACAACATGTAGAAATTTTGCGTACCAACACTAGGGCTCCGAAACATCTCCAAGTTTTCAGGTCCCGACCGGACGAAGTGTCCCTGAAGCCCGGTTCAACGTCGAACTTCAGATGGACGTTGCGGATTGACCATCGGTCCATTCCTCGTCCTGTCTGTTCCCACTGGTTCCTATCGAGGTTGTCCACTGGCCGAAACAGACGGCACCTGAAACGGACCCCGTTTGGATGAACGGGGTTGTCGGACGAAAAGCTGCAAAACTAGTCCATTTCGCTAGACCTAATTGCGTTTCTCTCCCATCGACGGGCCATTTTCACCGAACGATACCCGAATCGAGTCTCCTCTCTCTCGCTCTCTCTTTCTGCGGACTGTTCCGCTGCCCGCGCGCGGCCCTTCTGTTTTTTTTTTTTAATCATTAAAAAATGTGTCCGGGGCCTGGACGCGTTCTGGGCACCCGACGCGTCCGCGTCCGGGACGCTGGACGAGTCCAGAAAAAAACATTTTAAAAAAAATAGGATGCATCCGACCCCGCGTCCGGGGGTCGGACGCGTCTGGGTCCGGGCGCCGGACGCGGACGCAAAAAGCCCGCGTCCGGCCTGGACCCTCATGTCTGATATAAACTTTAGACTAAAAATGCATCGTAAGTACGTGACAGTTGTGAAGTTCAAAATTTCATGTTACCTCTCCTACATCATGATATCCAATTTTTAAACCATTCAAAAAACTACTCTAAAAATCATAATACACAAGCTCCCCTACCTCTTTTAAGGCCTCTACACGAAAGGTTGGAGCTATTCTCTCAAGACTTGTGCATTCCCAAGGCTCCACAACCTATCAGTTGTTCACTATGCTTGAAGAGGCAAAGGCCCTATATAAGCCTCATTATCAACAAAGCTGCATAAGCTTACTTGTTACAAACTGAATCATTTTGATATTATTATTGCTGTAGAGTCTATATTTTGATATCGTCAATCAATATTGAGTCACTTTTACTTCAAGTATTCCTTGTTGAACTAAGAGTCGGCAATTTGTTGGGCCCATCAATCACCGTTTCTTTAGGTTTTAAGAAAGTTATTTTTCAGTGTGTTTTAGTTCAAATTATTTTGCTTCAAATTTTCGTCTACATGACAGAGATGACCCAGTATACTTGTAGGGCCCATCAAAAATAGTATCTAAGTGCTTCTTTTTTAACAAAACAGAGGGTTTGTTTTTCTTATTTTCCTTTTTGTTTGTTCAGTACAAAAGTCAATTGCCATTTCTTTTTGTTTGTTCAGCACAAGAGTCAACTCAGCAATTTCTCAAGCCCATCAAAGTTGTTCTCCAAATGTTAAATATTTTGAGTATCACATTCCTTTGAGAAAATCTCAAGTTTCTGAGCTTTCTATAACTAGTCCCACCAAACCAATAAACACATTTCAGCTCTCTTTATCTAGAACATGCATAGATCTGTATATCCAACAACCCCTTGATCAACTACAAACTGAGGCTTTTTCAGCTGGCTCTACACCGATAACAGTTTTAGCTTCATCCCTCACTGGCACATGATCCTTTCCTGCACCCTCAAATTTAATTTTTTCCTTTGACTGTTGGTAACTCTAGAGATCCATAAATATATAAGCACATACGAGTGGTTTATTGATTTGAACCTCCTTCCTTTAAAAAAGACTCCATATAAGGCACCGTTCACAAGTTAGTTCGGGTAGAATACATATTTGCTATTTGATAAATTTCTTCCTACCAGCTACTATTATGGCATGTACTAGGTATGCCGGCCTTATTAGCCATTTGCTAGCATCATGTTGGTACCTTTCCTCCCAATGCCACACAAACTTACTATATCTTTTGAATGTTTTCTTATATTCTACTAGAAGCCCATGTCTAGTACCACTTTTTACTCCTCACTAATAAAAATATCAGGTAACTACATAGGTTTTCTTGACCCAAGAGCCTTATATCACAATGATCACATTGCTTAGAGTTCAGAACAACTGACAACAGAGAATGTTCTCTCGAAACTCACGTCCTTAACCTCGCTATCTATGCATGGGATATGGTCACGAAGATCTTTACGCTTTTTTCAACTGCTGAATCTGATAAAAAAGTTCTATAATACAATCTATCACACCAATCCAGTCCACTTTTGACGAAGTATCGACGAACAGAGGCATAAATAACGAGAATCGTTTCAGATAACGAGTGTGCATTAAACAGCACAGTGCACCTTGTCTAGATAGAGCTCCGTTGCCCACGTGGCAATCATTGTGATTTGTGATCGCTCATCTTTACCAAGGTTATCCAACTTCCTTAATAAGTATGTCCGAAGTGCATCCTGAAAAAACATAAAGATAGATCATGATCGGTTCAGACTGTGCACATTTTTGCAAACAGATTGGTTTAATTATTTGTTAAATGTCCAAGTTTGTGTTACAGGAAAACTGGTAAACAAAGCAGGGAAGTTGTCGCCGAAAGTGGTGACATCAACAGCTATGAACCTGCTCGCCAACGGTCACAAATTTCAAAGCAATCTCCTCAAATGTGGTCACAATGTTGATCTGAAATCATGGCCACGTTGATGTCAGTAAATATCTCTCAAGAGAACATATTTTGAATAAGTAGAGACAATCTTAAGAATAAATGCCTACAGAGATCAAATAACAAGCAAAATTATACCTGGGTGAATCAAGCACACATATTGTTAATAGCGCTTGATTTGTGAGAAAAGATCAAAACAAGAGATCAGCATAACAAGTTGTTTCATCACCTTTCTGAAGTTGAAAAGCAACATGACCCAAACATCTAATTTGTGTCAATATCTTTCAAATATCATTTCAAAAGAATGATCACAGATGTTTTACGTGCGAGTATGCTGAACGTTTCATGGAGATCCAAGGTAGTAAGCATCAGAAAATTGTTGATTGAGACTGTGAAGCAAGATATAGTTTTCTAGCAAAACAAGGCGTATTAAGATCAAATAAAATACACATGCATGAGATCTGAAATGTTTTTTGAAGCATAGGCAAAACATGTAGTCAGAATATGGAAAAATTCACTATAAGGGTTGATAGCATGTTTTTTTCAAAGGAATTAGTGGCATATATCAAGCGCACTCACATCCAATTGCAGAGCACAAGAAAAAATTCATGCTGCATAGATCCAGAAGCCTTAGGTCATAATACAGGTATCAAATCAATGCTGCCTACCACGTGAAAATTGTTAGCATGACTTTATGCATATAATGACAACAAAGCACAAAAAACACACAAAGACACTTCAAATTTACCAAAGACACAGGTTGGAGGTCGGCCTAGCATGTCTTAAATGCATAAAAAACAGTTCGCTTGCATTTACCAAAAGGAATGTCATCCATGCTGTTAGCAATAATCAGTTGAAATGGCTCGCTTATGCTTGCAATTGCAAATTGGTTTCAGGAAGCTCATCACACAAGTGCCACACTTCTCAAGCTTCTATGTGAAAGAAGAGATGAGCCAATATGTTGCATTGATATCTGGACGAAATTCATAGAGAAGCTCAATTGACAAATGAAGGACCAAATGAGCGAATCAAGAAAGGCCCATCAGCAAGGTTGTGCTATTTGGAGTATTTTCACTTGCGAGTTCACAGTATTCTCATCTGTAGTTTTAACTAACCAAGAAGTTCTCGAGAGAGAGAATGAAATAAGTTTCTCAGCTTCCAAGTACGTGTATATACCAAACATGTAGATTTGTATGTGCATGCTCATGTAAGAATACTGAACTCACCTTATGAACAAAAAAAGTCAAAGTGAAAGTATTACAGGAACTTTTTCTAAGGGTTCTCCTAGAAAGATCTCTATTTTCCAAATGCAAACTCATCTGGCCAATTGTTAAGCATTTTCTGCATGAACCACAGATGGGAAGAGCTTCACAGTAGCACCATAGGATGTAAGCTTTTCACCTTTGCAAAAAAGGATGCTGCTCTCAAGTACTCTCCAGCATTGAAAGCAGCTTCTGCCTGCATACACCACCAATGGCAAGTTTAGGCAAGCTACAAACTTGAAATCATATTCTTACCACAGAACAGCTCCCTATTTTCAACTCAGATAATCAAAAAAAAGACAATGTTCTTCACTTGGATCATACATCATTTTCAGAGCAAATACGATGAGAAGGTTTTACAGGAAAACAATCAAGGTACCCTTTATTACTTTCAGCATAGTTATAGACAATCATAATCTACATAACTTCTATTATCAATGAAAAATGACTTCACAGAATACACTTTCGCACCCGCATACTATAACAAAAAATTGATATTAGGCCACCTTCAAATGCATATCTACCCATTGGCCATGATGCAGCAGCCATATGTAGACAAGGGGCATGAATAGGATGAGCTACTCCACCTCCTCAAATAGGTCATGCACAAAGCCTCTTTTATAGAAGGTTTCCAAGGAACGTTGCATGCTAGACCTCTGCCATCAACTCTTTGAATTTAGAAGTGTCCGCCACTGCACATGAATGATCTGTAGAATAAAAGCAACGGCAAAACTTCCTAGTGACATTGTCATGGTGTGTCCTCTCCCACATCCCTAGAATAGTATGTGTCCTCTGGCAATGAGCTAGGTTATCACAGTCACACTTTAGATTCATATTGGGCATCCAAGTTAATGATTGACCATTGATCAATCTATAATCAAGTAGCTAACTAGTATCTTACTATTTACAAGTCACAATGGACATCTGTCTATGACACATGTTCTTGCCACTTGGATTTTTTATTCTGATTTCTTTTCCACTTTAAAGTTTGGAGTTTTATTCGTGATTCTTGATCAATGACTTGGAAAATTTGTTTTCATATCACTAGTTGAATTCTTTTTTTGGCAGATCTGTCAGTGACACAGCCAGAAGCTACCACATCACGCCCCCAATTGCCCATCACACACCCCTCTCTTCTCATGGAGAGGTCAAAGCTCTAGATAAGGCCAGGCCTAGTACTCAGAGTGCTGGTATTTAATCCTTCATAGCACCACCTTCAGCCACCATAGCACAACCACCATTGAGCAGGAAAGGTAGACAGGTAGGCAACACAACACAGTTGAGGGCATTATTGATTGTCCAAATTTGCTCCCAAAGTGATGGAGGCAGTAGAGATTGCAATATCCCTTTTCATCTTGCTAAGAAAGACGATGACCACAGCAAATGTCGCTGGGGCCGTACAATGAGGATCTCAAGACGAGAGCACTTGTTGGGTTTAGAATCTGCCATTTGCAAATTGCTGATATATATGTCATATGAACGTCTAACTTTCAAGTCTCAAGAATCAGAATTGATCATTGCTACAATGCTAATTGTTCTGGACTAGGTATGGCTGCGCCATCATCTATGATGGTTGAAGCGATGCAAGGAAGCGTCACTTATTGAATACCTTGGTGTCCTCTTGCATGGGGACGATATTTTTCAGATCCATCAACACCTCTAGGGTAGCAGCCACTGGCAAGTATATGCTTATCCATACATGAGGTGCCATTGAGGACATGGGGCCACGGCATGTCGCTCAAGTACAATTAATCCATTATCCAGATTTCGATAATCATGAATGTGAGGCTTGAACTTATTACTTAGAAGTTACTAGTTACAACTTACTATGTACTACATACTAATAACCACTCAGAGGTTAGAAAATAGTACTTATTAGTACTGAGTACTTGCTAATCACTACTAAGTTCGCTCAATGCGCATTACGCATTGCTCAAGCCCAGATTAAGTTTCCTTATAGTTACAATTCGGAACTTTCAACTTCCAAGTTCCACTACTAAGATTTTGAAGTGCTTGTACAATGTCCACAATTTAATGATCAATGACCAATCATGTGAAATTTGTACCTGTACAGGTTGTCAAGGACAATGCGACAAATTGTTTTGTCATGAGTAGGGTCATTAATGAGACCTGCCCACAATTTTTGGACACCTTGTGCTTCCCGGTCGAGGATGTAACCAAGATACCATGGGTCAAGGAGGTGCTTTTGACACAAGACGATCCTTGGTGAGATTCATCACCAAGAGGCCAAGGGCCTTGAGCATGTCTAGGAGACACTCCACCCTAGAGGTCTTGAGACCTGCCCCCACCAGGTCACTGTTACAATTGTGAGAATTTCTAATAATTGATTCATTGCATTTGCTATTGTGTATATACCATGTTTAATGTTGAAAACTTGAATGTTCTCATTTTCTAAACTTCTATGTGTTTATGATCTTGCTTTGTTGATGGGAACACGATCTTGCTTTGTTGATGGGAACACAGGTTTGCATTTATAATCATAGCCTTGGAACAACTATTGAAAGTTCATGCAAAGTTGAGGCAGATAGTCGTTTTGAACATGTGAGTGCAATGGGGGCCATCAGAAGAGAATAAGGGCAGGAGGTTCAAGTTGGTCATGACCCGTGGTCTCATCTTCATTTTGGGATGAGGCACAATCCATTGTCGTGGGCTTCCAACCTATCTACACTATCCTGCTCGAGAGGGCTGCACATTGAAACTTCTATATGATTTCATGGATAACTTGGGCAAGAAGCTACAGTTGTGTATAAACATCAGCCTGGAGAAGTATTATAGTCCTCTATATTGTCCCAACTGCTTCCTAGTATGTTGGACTATTATTTTGAAGTTTAAACTTCGACATGTCATGCTGAAATTTTGAAATTCAAATTGATGAACCTTTGGTTAAGTTTTCAATTAACTATGGCACATGATTCAAATGTTAAAGGTTTGAGAAGATCGAGTGTTTCTAATAAAGTGGATGGGAGTGATTTCATCACCCCTTGCACGCCATGGCCCACATACTCCATCCGTTATGAGCAGTGATCAGTAGTACGATGATAGGGAGCTCAAAGATGGTTGGAATGCCTATGTCTTCCGAGTTTATCCTGGTGTACACAAGAAAGCCAAGCTCTTGGATGAGCTCAACATATTCAGGCAGGAGATCGTGGAGTTCTCCATTGGGCCCACACGATTGAGGAAGGGCAATTCAATGCAATCCATGATCATTGCAATTTGCCATTGTTTAAGTTCTATTATGTAGATTGTCCAGCCACTTTTTGATGAATCATGATAAATCCCAAGTTTTGTTTTGTGGTCCTAACTCCTCTTTGAACTTTCAACTTTGACAAGGCCTGCCACATCCTGTGTCATGGTGGATGAAGTTTGGGTTGATGTTCCGAAAATGCATCTCCATCGGGATCCTCTCAAAAGACATGCAATTGCTCGTGAGAGGAGGAACTGGAGTGGTCATTCTTTGATTCACACAAAAAGAGGAATCAACTATGAAAGCTTCAAAAAACCAGCTATGGAGTAGAAGACAAAAGCAAGAGAGAGAGAACTCAAAGCTGACACCAACACAATAATTATTCAAAGAGTAGGAGGGCATGGAAACTCCTCAAGGCTCTAGGGCCACAAATAATATGAAAACATAGAGGTGGTGTCTTTCCTATTCTAGCTCTAGACCCCACATGGGTCCTTAGCCTACTTCTCATTACTTGCCTAATTAGCATAAGTGGGGTGTACTATGTGCATAAATATTTACCCCCCCCCCCCCCATGATTTATGCACAAGTTACAAGTTACAAGTATACAAGCCAAAAGGTGTAAAACAAACATTATATTTCAACAACCCCCCTTAATGGCTATTTTGTTCATACCAACACCTAGCATGCTACGGAACTTTTCAAACTTTTCTCTACTAAGTGCCTTAGTAAAGATATCCACTGCTTGGTCGTTAGTATCAAAATACTTGAGGTATCTTCTCTCGCAAGAAGTGTTGATCCACCTCAATGTGCTTCGTACGAGCATGGTACACAGGATTCTTGGCTACCTGGATACAACTCTGACTATTGTGTGTCCTCCAAGAGAGGTGGTGGGGAGTGAGGAATGAACTCACGCCAAAAAGTGCCCGAAGAAGAACTGAAGAGAAGGTCAATAAGACGTCTCCCTTCAATATCATCGTAGGAATGCTTCTTATGACACGGAGAACGCAGTGGTAGGAACGTCGGGAAGATCGAAGCAGATGTGGAGCGTGGATACGTGGATAAGTAACTGACTGGTGAAGGGAACGGCACTCGGCATCATACCAAGGGGGGTGCAATGGTCGAGGTGTGCGTCGAGTCTTTTGGGGATGGGGTTTTGTGGGAAGAGTTAATGATGCAGCCGTGTGGAGAGAGGTGGTGAGAAAAGCAAGTTGGGTGTCGACTGGACTGTCATGAGGAAAGGAGTGTAAAAGTCAGGCCAAGGACTGCCGGTAAAGTGGCATGTAAATGAGATATAAGACGATTTTAGGCGCCAAGTATTATACGAATGTCATGACAACCCTAGTGCAAGACACCCAGGAATTCAGAAAACTTTTGAGCTTCTTCGGAGACAATTCTTCTGGCCCAATATGAAAAAGGACGTCTAACAGTATGTAACTAATAACTAGTTGCCAAAAGTGTCACATTAATAAAGTAGAGCATCTAAAGGCAGGAGGTTGTTATAGTTGTTAGAAATACCAACTAGTAAATAAAAAAGTATTTCCAGGGATTTTAGAGTAAGCTTGCCTAAGACTCAGAAGGGTCACGATCTTATATGGGTCTCAATGGACCGTTTGACCAAAATGGCTCATTATATTCCAACCAAAACAACCGTCACAACTCCAGAGTTAGCAAGGTTGTTTATAGAAAATTGATTTTCTGCTTTTGTTGTCCAATTTCTTTCTTAGATCAGCAGGGATCTAAGCGTAGGCAATGCAACCGAAAACTCGAATATTTTTGAGTGATGGTTTCGATCCAGTCCACACCTCATAAGGTGTCTTGCCAGTCAAGACCTTAGTGATCGATCGATTCTGTAAATAGGCAGCCGTAGTGACAGCTTCTGCCCAAAATCATCATGGTTTCTATCTTTGTGGAGAATTCATCTCTTGTGTTTCTATGTCCATCTCATATGTTTCTCTCTTGATATCTTGGTTTTCTATGTAGAATGTTGATTTCTTGGTAGATCTTGGATCCACACGTGTCAAGTACTGTACTTTACTGCTACTGTACGGAAAGAGACAATATCAAGTCATATATAAGTGTTTATGATCAAATCTTTGTGCATTTCTAAGTTCTAGCGTGCATAAAGTAGTGATTTCTATCTTCTAGCTATTTCTAGATGTGCAACCAAATTTGGCCAAGATCTTGTTGATCCACTAATGTGTTTTGGATCTATATTTTTCACATGATATCAGAGCAAGTTGCAGGCCAAAGTTCAAGGATTTGCCAAATCTAGAGGTTGATTTAAGGGTGCCATAAATTCTATGTGGATTTGGAGGTGTTTCTAGCTCAAATCTTGTAGTTTCAAGTATAGAGTTTGGATCTTTGTGATCTTAAAATCATTTTAGGTCAAAATACAAGTGTAGATGGCCGATTTTTTAAACCACTAACTAGAATGTGGAGACAAAAATTTCTTGTGATTGTGGATGCTACATTCTATTAGATGAGATATCTAGATTCTAGCTGTTGCATGTAGATTTTGCTTGATTGACAGAAACTCTTGATTTTAAGTTGTTGGACTTTTTCAAGAGTGTGTTTCAATCTTATGTGTTGGCAAAAGTTCATCATATTTTGTTTAGATCTATTGTGATCAAGAAATCAAGACTCTATGTGCTAAAATTTGCTAGAAAGAGAAAAATGAGAGGCTAGATTGTTTCCATATCTTTCTGATTTCTTCTTGAGTTTCATTTGTTGATTTTCAAGGGAGTGCTTAGTGCATTGGAATAGGTTCAAAGAGAAGATCATATCATTGCAACATGGCAACCTCAAGTGGCTTCATGTTGGAAGGCAATGATAGGCTTACCTCAACTTCGAAGGTGAGGTTGGAATCTTCGCTTGAGATGAATGACTTGATGGATATTGTTGTAGGTGTGGAGGAGAGACCTTTGGCACCACAAGAACAATTGAGGTGTGACAAGACGGCAAAGAAAGCTTTACATGTGATCAAGATGAATGTGATTAATGAACTTCTCAAGGAAGTTGGTAAGTGTACTTCATCAAGTGAGGCTTGGGAAGTTTTGAAGAAGCTTCATGAGTCCAAGTATACATCAAATTCAAACTTATATTTAATGACGCGGCATTCCCATGTTCCCACGTTCCCAAGTTCTCGAAAACGTTCCCGATCCTAGGGGTCATGTTCCCATTTCGTTCCTGTTCCCTGGAAACTATAGTTAAAATTGGCAATGGGCATTTAGAACACTGATCAACTTAGACTGGTTGCACATAACCATCCTAGTTGTACAGTGTCTTTTTATTAACCACTTTGTATCTCAGACAGGAGAGCTGAATAGATAGAGAAAATCTCGACTTTGAGAACCTTCAGAGTTATCATGGAAGGGAGAAAAGAAAAACTTCAACTGCTTCAAACAGTTATGTATTCATTTCAGTTTACTCTGCAAACAATTGGACATCGTTACAAACAGATGAGAGTCTTACCTGTGCTTCATACACTCTATCTCTTTGCAAAGGCTCTCTGCAGTGTTCTAGAGCTGCTGTGTACTCTTTCAAATCTAGATACACCTGCCACATATCTCGACCTTCATCTTGTACAGCTACCTGTACATAACCCGATCTATAATGTTACAGAATCCTCTAAAACGTTATCTAGGTAGGTCATACGCTGTAAATCAGGGATCGTGCTGTGGCTTACTTCAAAAATGCTTGTTTCATTATATGCATAAAAAGCTCCGGCCAGATAATCAGTGCAGAGACCAAGCATAACCGAAGTGCTAGCATCCAGACGTGCATCAAACCGTTCTTCTTCAACTATTTTTTGGCTCACTCTATTGATAACCTGTGTAAAGGATAAGCTGCACATTAGCATGGAAAGGAATACAACGAGTCTAATCAAAGGATAGCTAATAATCTGCAGGCATTAGCTCCTGATTGATGGACTTTATTGCAGGAGAACTTGACTTTGATACAACGAAATGGTAGTACTGTTTACTGTACACCTGCAGACTGACTTAAATCCCCCCAATTTGGTACAACCCAGATCATTATATCACCTTAAACTTCCTTCATGGTACTAGTAACATAGTAAATACATGGGCAGACTATCTCTGTTTTGGCTTTAGTATATGTCCTCTAGAGACAGGCACTCACTGCTTACTATCAAAAGCATAGAATTCCTTAAAAGGATCAAGAAAACATTAGCACCTTCAGTCTGTCACTATATAGCAGAAGAAAGTGAAACTCGGAGAGGGCAAAAGAACAAGGCCTGGAACTCATTCCTTCTTCACTGATCTTGGAGTATTCCAGAAGACGCTTGTTACTCAGAAAATGCTCTTCACTGCCGGTTGGACCACTGCAGATGAGCAAGGATATCAGCTATTATGCCTACAAAGTGTATCAACCATATATCTAAAATCAAAAATATATCAATTCCAACCATTGCCAGCTCAATTAACGGACACCAGTAAATTATACAAAATAAGCTTTGAGTGTAATGGTCTAACTCAAAAACTTCAATAAATTGAGTCCTCGATACTGAAAACGCAAAGAGAGCCAGGCACATGAGTGAGAACAAAGTATGCTTCCAGTGATCTACTCAAAAGCAGCAGTAAATATGGCAAGAAAGGAGTACAAATAGAGGAATTCTGCTTTAGCTATATTGTTGCACTAGTTAAATGCCCAAATGTTATGCCCACACACGAGTCAGTGGCCCAAGATGTCAGAGGACACAGTCACATTGTGTATGCACTACATTTAATCTCCAGCTGAGATTTACATATTATTTTGTTGAAATGACTCATGATTTAATTCTATTCGACTTATTATGAACTAATTTGAACGTTGCTTCCCATGACATCAAGTCAATTGTGATGGTAGAGAACTGAGTGTGACGTTAAGACATGACCAGATCTCAATCATGACCCAGGGTCCAGCTTTAAGCCTGATTCCATGTAGTAAACACATATCTGATACCACAGATGTTTACTCTTGAGGAAGGCATCATTATGACTGATCAGCACTTGGCATGCTCCAGAGTCCTTCAGTCCAAGATAAGGTAGCAAGAGTCTCCATAACTTCAGGGCACTTTCCTTTGACAATAGGTTAACTGAGGTCCCGTCCTTGTTAGCATGGGCACTGACCTAAGGGTAATTCACTAGTTGTGTCCTTTTGGTGACACAACATCCTCAACCCCTTACAACTAAAAAATACTTTTAGTATCACTGCTGGAAAAAGATACTCATTCAACATGGTCGAACTAGGATCCACCTCTCCAACTTTCTGTGCCAAAATAAAGATCTTCATTATTCATAAAGTAGATATTCGAACTTGATCCCAAGTCCAATCAGAATATATAACCCCAGAGCTATGTTCAAGACTCAGGAACTAAGAATTTCCCGTAGCAACATACCAACAGCACCCATCTATTGTCCTTCACTAGCTATAGTAGGAATCCAACAAACAAAGCCATGGCCAACATTCAGGAGATACTAGCAATCCATACCACAAACATTCACTCATCCATTACTAACTAGCTCCTACAAGTCAATGTATTTGCTAGAAATATAAATTAGAAATGTGCCATGGTATGACATGGGCATATCATCTGATTCTTGAAATAATAGAGGGGCCTCAAACTCGCCCTATAGGAGGGTAAGTATGCATGCAAGATGGTGAACAACCTTGCTTAGTCACTATATGATATGGTATATGCTAAGTGGCATGGTATCATTACATGCATACACAATTGAACCGCTATACATGTACATAGATTTCTCATTGATCTAAGAATGAACAAAGAGCTATCATTTTTGTGTCAACTTTTTTGTTATTGTTACTTTGAATAATTTGTGATGATCTAGATTGTAGACAATCTCTTTCATCATGGTATCAGAGCCCTCATATTGTTGTTTTGTTGCTCTCGTTCTGATTTGCTTGAAGCATAGAATCAATGAACCGTTATCGGTTCACCACAGTTCTGAGAACCGTACAGTGAACCGTACGGCTCTTAAAAAATTGCCCAGAACCGTGGTGAACCGTACTGATTAATTAATTAATTAATTTTTTAGTTTCCCCCCCAAAATATGCAAAAAAAGGGCCAAAAAAATCTGTGAATTCTGTGAAATCTGTCAATCATCTGTATCATCTGTGAAATCATCTGTATCATCTGTCAAATGACTCAAATCATCTGTATCATCTGTGAAATCATCTGTCAAATCACCTGAAATCATCTGTACATCATGTGAAATCTGTCAAATCTGTATCATCTGTGAAATCTATGAAATCATCCGTGAAATCTGTGAATTTGGTAATTAATTTATTAATTATTTATTTATTTATTTTTAATTAAATAAAGGAACCGTACCACGGTTCAAGGAATCGTGGTACGGTTCCCAGGACCCACGGTTCTGCAAACCGTGGGTTCTATGGTTTAAGCAATGTGATTAGATCATAAAGCCAATAGTAGGGGATCAATTTGAATCCTAAGAAAATGGCTAGTACAATATGCCTATGAAATCCTCATTCTGATATGTGGAGTACATTGCATTTTGACACTACATAGCTCATCATCAAATCAGTACATCAACGAGTATGTTGCATGGGTTTTGTTGCAGGATCATTGGTACATCAAAAGAATTTGCATACAATACTATACACATGTTTGAGAAAGACTATTTGTGGGTATCTTCGACATACTATTCAACTCATTTCAAAGGCAATTCGGACGAGTTTTAGAGCCGAAGTACATGCTTTCTGGAGGCAAATCAACATTGTTTCTTTGTGCAAATTGGTGAAACACCAAAACTTTTGGAGAATACAATTAATCATAATAGTACGCCGCCACACGGGGATTGAAAAAGCACGGCAGATGAAGAAGGACAATAATAATCTTGCATTCGCTTCACATCACTTGAAAATAGAGATGGTCTATGGCAACAGCTTCATTTGAAGGGAACAAAAATACTTATGGACAATAACCTTGTTAGAAATTAATGTTTATTTGACACCCCTTAGTGATAGTTTGGCCATGCCTGCGTGCTATTTTTAGGGGCCATTCTATTTATAGTAAATTTGTTTTTTAAAGCCTATGCATGTAGGTGGGTGTACTATAATTAGATTAGGATCTATTTTAGTACTTAGAAGTTCATTTTTGGTTCTTACCATATATAGGTAGTATTATTAGTAAATAGCTTTTGCTATTTTGCTATTTACTTTAGGCTCATTAGCTTTTATCAACCATTCGAGAAACTATTTAAGACGGCTGGCGCCCCACCACAATTATTTTATTCAATTCAATGAGCTAGAGCAATTGCTCAATCTCTTATGATCTGAATTCTTTCTATGCTTGGTTTTGTGTGAGTGCTAGTAGGACTAGTAATTCCATCTAGAATTTGTATCACAAATTCTGACATGGTATCAGAGCTGAGGTTTGTGAGAGAGAGAGTTTGTTTGCAGGGTTGCAACCAGATCTGATTGGAGGAGCTGTTGTGCTGGACTACTGTTGGAAGTAGTCCGCTGGAATCAAGTTTTTGACTACTGATCGCTGCCTGCCCACCAGAATTGTAGATCGCTGAGCTGGAATCAAAGTTTTTATTGTCTAAATCTGTGAGAACTTGTTCGCTGTTTATAGGATCAGCTCTGATCGCTGTTTGCAGATAAACTTGTTGCTGATTGGTGATTGCAAATAGCATATGTAGGAGACAGACCTGATCGCAGCTCGCTGGACCAAAAATAGATCGCTGGACAGAAATCAGTGCCGGACAGAAGTCAGAAGTCAGATTGCGGAAGAAGTTTGGTGGCTGTTTACAATCAGAACGCTGATTGCTGGGAATCTGATTGCTGACTGTTGACCTAATCACTGACCTAAGAGACCTGAGATTGTTCGCTGACCTGAAACAGTTCACTGAAATTGTAGAACTGTTCACTGGCATATTAATTGCTGAAAAAGTCAGGCTATAAAAAGCAGGTTGCTAAGAATTGTTACGGATCAAAACAATGGAAGGATTGAACGATGCTGTATTACCGGAGTCTAGCAAGCTAGATGGAACAAACTACAGTATATGGAAGTTCAAGATGCAAAATATTCTCCAAGACAGAGAATATTGGGAGATCGTCACAGGTGTTGAGATAACTCCTACCACTAACAAAGAGTTGCGGGAGCATCAGCGACGTAGAAGAAAAGCTCATCATATCATCAACTTATCAGTTAAAGATATGATTATACCTCATATCAGAGATGCTGCTGGACCCAAGGAAGCTTGGGATATACTGAAGAACTTGCATGAAACAGTAAATCAGTCACGGATCTTGTTCTTGACTAATCAGCTCCACACATTGAAGATGGGTACAGGTGAATCGCTAACGGACTACTTTACTCGAGTGAAAGATCTAAGAGGGCAACTTATTGCAGTTGGAGAAAGTGTTCAAGATTTAGTATTGGTATCCATTGTACTTAATAGTCTACCTTTGGCCTATCAGAACTTTGTAATGATGCTATCGTTAAGAGAAACGAGGCCTTCTTTTGATGAGCTAAATGCCATCTTACTACAGGAAGAAATGAGACGACAAAATATTGTCAACAAGAACGATTTCAAGGAACAAGCATTTCTGGCAAAGAAGCAAGAGCAAAGTTCCAAGAAGGGTGGCAAAGGGAAGAAAAAGAAGAAAAGGTAGCAAGATATGGAGGAGAATCAATTAAATCGGTCACAGGATGGAAAGAAAGTGGTTCGAAAAGGAAACTGCTTCATTTGCGGAAAATCAGGACATTATGCAAAGGAGTGCTGGCACAACAAGTTCAAGAAAAAGCAGGATGGAAATTGCTGACGAAGAAGAAACTTCTAATGCAAAATTGAGTGCTTTGGATCTTGAAGAATATGAGTTGTTTCGGCATCGACATCTTCTGGTAGTACCTTCTCAAAGGAAGAAGACTATTGGTTTATTGATTCAGGAGCTTCTAAGCACATGACTCATAGGCGAGACTGGCTATCTAATTTTCAAAAATTAGATGATGGGTCAAATGTGAAGTTGGGAGACAACTACACATATGATATAAAGGGAGTTGGAAAAGTACAAGTACAATTACCTTCAGGGAAGATTGGAAACATAAAGGATGTGCTTTTATGTATGAGGAATCAAGAAAAACTTGCTCTCAGTATCAGCTATTGCAACGCAACACATGGTCGTGCAATTTGATGAACGAGGGTGTCTCATCAAGAGGAAAAATGATGAAGTAGTAGCTAAAGGCATACTTGCAAGGCGGTTGTATAAACTTCAAGCTCAGGTGGTGGATTATCATGCAAGTGTTGCGGATACTGGATCATTGAGTAAGTTATGGCACGAGAGGTATGGACATCTGAATTACAAAAGTCTACAAGTCTTGAGGAAATTTAACATGGTTACAGGTTTACCTCAAGTCGTTTCTGATCACAAGGTTTGTGAAGGTTGTGTCTTAGGCAAGCATCATATGAAGAAATTTTTGCCTAGTACATTCAGGGCAAAAAATGTTCTAGAACTTGTTCATACAGATTTGTGTGGTCCTATGAAGACTCAATCTTATGGAGGAGCAAGTTACTTTATGGTGTTTGTGGATGACTGTTCTAGGAAGACATCGATCTATCTTCTGAAGAATAAGAGTGAAGCTTTCAAATATTTCACATGGTTTAAGACACAAGTGGAGAAAGAAACAGATAGACAAATTAAGAGACTTTGCTCGGACAAAGGGGGAGAGTATCTTTCTACGGAATTTCAGGTGTTTTGCAAGGATCGTGGTATAAAGAGACAATTTGCAAATACGGACACGCCTCAACAAAATGGAGTTGCGGAAAGAAAGAATCGGTCCATAGTGGAAACTGCGAGGAGTATGCTCAAGAGTAAAACTCTTCCAAATATGTTTTGCGGTGAAGCAGTTAAGACGGCGGTTTATCTTTTAAATCGAAGTCCCACAAAGGTTGTAGAGAATCGAACTCCAGAGAAAGCTTACACAGGTCGGAAGCCAGATGTAAATCATTTGAGAGTGTTTGGAAGTATTGCTTATTCTCACATACCTAAGGATTCAAGGAGCAAATTGGAGTCTAAGGCGACCAAGTGTTTATTTCTTGGTTATGATAATCAAGAGAAGGGATACAGCTTATATGACTTGGAGGGTAAGAAAATAATCATAAGTAGGGATGTAATCTTTGATGATGACGCAACTCATAAAGATATAGAAATATATTTTGATAAGGATCAAGATGGTGGAATCCCTATATTATGTGACGAGTTATTATAGGAACTTGAATCGACACATGTATCGCCTACGCCAATTCAAGAACCTAAAGTGTCTTTGGCTGAGATAGGAAAGAGGAAGGAGAGGTCAAGTATATGGGATACTTATTCACCTCCTACTCACCAAGCAGGAAGCATCCTACATCAGAAGCTAGAAGATTGCCTAGGTGGTACTATGAAACTATCAAGGATAGTGTTATTCTGGAACAGGGAGAGTCTAGTACACATGGAACTAGGAGATCATCAGAATTTGATATGAAAGATCTTGGTTCACTACAATATTTTCTTGGAATTGAGGTATGGAGAGTAGCACAGGGACTATTCATTCCTCAATCTAAGTATGCTCATGAAATTCTTGAAAGGTTCAATATGTCAGAGTGCAAGCCTATTTCTACACCATATGATAGTGGATGTAAGCTTACTAAAGCTGAGGAAGATCAGGATGTAAAAGAGGCGTTATATAGAAAGCTTGTTGGAAGCTTAATCTATCTAACTACTACAAGACCAAATATTGCTTATGTTGTGAGTATGGTTAGTCAGTTTATGGCTAAGCCTAAGCAGATTCATTGGAAAGTTGCTAAGCGAATACTCAGATATATCCAGGGCACTTTGAGATTTGGTATTCTCTATGGTAGACAGGATGATTTGGAGATGTGGAAGACCGAAGATCTACTACAGGTTATGTTTTTAATCTTGGTTCTGGTGCTATCTCTTGGAGTTCAAAGAAGCAGCATACTATTGCTTTATCATCAACAGAGGCAGAATATCGAGCTACTACAAGTGCAACATGTGAAGCAACATGGTTGCGAAGGATTCTACATGATCTACATATGGTACAAGATTCACCTACGGTACTTCAATGTGATAATCAGAGTTGCATTGGCGAAAAATCCTTTTTTTCACAGCAGGACAAAGCATATTGAAGTACAACAACACTCCATCAGAGAGAAAATTCAAAGTAATGAAGTGGAGCTTATCTATTGTCCTACGAAAGAGCAAGTTGCAGATATCTTTACCAAAGGTCTTGGCAAAGAAAAATTTCAAAAGTTTAGAGAACTTCTCGGAGTAGTAGATAAAAAAGTAAACATTAAGGGGGAGTGTTGAAAATTAATGTTTATTTGACACCCCTTAATGATAGTTTGGCCATGCCTGCGTGCTATTTTTAGGGGCCATTCTATTTATAGTAAATTTGTTTTTTAAAGCCTATGCATGTAGGTGGGCGTACTACAAATAGATTAGGATCTATTTTAGTACTTAGAAGTTCATTTTTGGTTCTTACCATATATAGATAGTATAATTAGTAAATAGCTTTTGCTATTTTGCTATTTACTTAAGGCTCATTAGCTTTTATCAATCATTAGAGAAACTATTTAAGAAGGCTAGCGCCCCACCACAATTATTCCATTCAATTCAATGAGCTAGAGCAATTGCTCAATTCTCCTATGATCTGAATTCTCTCTATGCTTGGTTTTGTGTGATTGCTAGTAGGACTCGTAACTCCATCTAGAATTTGTATCACAAATTCTGACAAACCTGACTTTCATCTATGTTGAGGAACAACGTAAGGCGTTCCATATTAATATAGAGACAGGCAAGAGAGTTATGTACCGTGATGGCTAGGTGCGCTATATGGATAGGGGGTCAGCTACCACTACTAGATGCCCTGTGTGAGTGCAGCCTATTTGATACCTATGGCCATTTATGTGGCAGAGGCTTGGAGTACTAGGCTCTCATCTACAGAGTGGCCCAATATTTCTCACCTACAGATTACTATGCTTGCATGGAGGATATACATACATGGGATACTCAGCTTCACAAATAAATACTACGCGCTACTCTCTCTTGGCTTTGACTTCCTCCCAATAGCTTCACTCACAGGGTCACCAACTATCATAAACTTGCCAAGCATCTCGCTTGTTAGGCACTCTTGGCATTTCCATTTCAGAACTACCAGAGGCCACTCACCATTATCGTCAAGTCATACATTGGCATACATATAGCGCACCTAAAATGGCCCTCTCGAGGTAAACAAGACTATTATAGCACATGCTTCTTGGAGATGGGTGTAACAAGGATTCTCGTCCTCACTAGGTATCTAGATAGTGAACTTTCACAATGCACTTTGGGCCAATTCTGTCTCTCTTCAGCAAAGCCTGACTACTATACATGAAATTCTAGCAGAAGACCTGCTTAGCAGCTACATTATATATTGTACTATGGTTTTACACTTTATCATCTGGTAGCTAGTTCACATTATGAATTTGGAGAATGTAGATGTAATACTTGAGAAGGAATGGTTTTATGTACACGATGAGTCATTAAAGAAAGACTATAAGACTCATAGTTTATCTTTTATGTAATATGCATAATGGCTCCTTGATAAAATTTAATGGATGATGTGGAAACGATGAAATGCATGAATGATGTGGATTGTACTTCTTACTTATGTTGGTCAAATGTTTTTGTTTACCATGAAGAATGCAATCTAGAAAATTATAATTTGCAACTTGCACGAATGACTAATAACTCAAGGGAGGAAAATTCACTGAAAGCTGAAGCCTTTAGGAAACTTAGACACGAGTTCAGCGACATTTTTCTAGACCGGCTACTAAAGGGTCTTCCCCCCTCTAGGGGTGTGATTGAAGCTCCCTTGTATCTTTGGACCCTTACAGGATGAGCACCAAGGAAGAAGATAAAGATTTTAGGCAACTGCAACAATACCTAAAAATGGGCCATGTTAGGCCTAGTAAGTCCCCTTTAGGGGCAATGGTTTTATTGGTATCAAGGAACTTGTCTTTGTGTAGATTATAAGAAATTAAACACCCTTACCTCAAATGAATGAACAGATTGATCGATTACATGGTGCAAAGTACTTCACCAAAATCGATTTGAGATCAGGGTATCATCGAATTCGAATTAAAAGTGAGGATGTGGCAAAAATTCGGTTTAGGACTAGGTATGGCCCTTATGAGTTCCTAGTCTTGTCGTTTGGATTGATGAATGCCCCTGCGACCTTCTAACAAATGACAAATGATCTTCTTCGTCCATATTTGGGGATGGATGATGTTCTCATCAATAGTAGAACATTTAAAGAGTATGAAGAGCATCTCATAACTGTCTTGAGGTTACTAAGACAGGAGACGCTCTACGCCAAGGAATCCAAGCATTCTGACAAGACTAGTATATCTCGGTTACATTAGTTCGGTCCGCGGGTTGGCAATTGACCCCAATAAGGTCGTAAGGGCCGTGAGTGGCCTATATCATCCCCTGATATCCGATCCTAATGTCTCCTCCTAGAGAACTCTGTGATGTTATGCTGCCAAATCTCGTCTATGCAAGCAACTCTTGCATAGCTCTCTCCTGAGAGTGGTAATCTCATATCATCAATGTAACATAACATGGATTCTCATGTAATATCAAAGAGTAAAGAGTTACAGGTGAATCTCAATATACACCTTGACAATTATGTTAGAAATTCATAAATCATAATGTGGATGGACAGACTACCACTATTTGATAGTTCTCTCTAGAGTGTGAATTGATATTTCCGACACCCCCTTCAAGCCACACTCAGTTGGGGTCCTAGCTGTCACCTACCCCAGAACTTGGGCCACCTAACCATGGCTTTGACACTATGAACTGTTAGGTCTAACTTGGCTCTGATACCATGTTAGAAATCCATAAATCATAATATGGATGGACAGACTAGGATTCGAACCCAGGACCTCCCTCATACCGAATGGGATGCTCTACCACTGAGCTATCTGCCCTGTTTCACAATCTCCTCAAGTGTGCACAACTGGCAAATCTTGTCTTTCTTGTGAAATAACCCTTCTCGATGCATGGTTGATGAGAAGGGACACAAAACTGCCCCAAAATTATTTCGAGTCCATGTGAAAGTCTTGAAATGAGATCGAGGTAAAACTAGGTATCTTGCTATGTCCAGATCTAGGAATCAAGATTTGTAGAACGCTAGAGAGAGAGAGAGAGAGAGAGAGAAAGCTTTATTAATGTCCTTTAAGTACAAAAAAGATACATAAGACCAATGTGAATACATCTCAAGTATGATATCTAATATCATATGAGGGAGCTTAAACATGTCTCTGAAGTAATAGATGAGCTGCTAGTCTAATTTATCCTTGTAGGCTTGAATTTGCAAGGGTAGACATGGAACTATATGGTCCCACACTTGGCTTTTTCCGCTCAGGCCAGCTTTACCACATAACCATGGTCACTTTGCCTTGTTTCCACCTTTAGCTTCTGCAACAATTTGGAGTTAATAAAGCTATGTGTACAACTGTCATCAAACCAAATTGTTACGGCTTGGTCTCCTACAATCCCATTCATCCGAATTAGGTCATGGGGACCAAATATTGCCATATTTAAACAGCAATGCCCACAAACTGAATTATTAGCATAGGATAAATCAATGCCAGAAATGCTAAAGTTACCTAGTGTCGTAGATGAAGCCCCTTTAGCATTTTGCCATTTCTTTGGGCATTCCTTTACAACATGACCTGGCTCCATGCAATTAAAGCATACATTGTTGCTCTTGGCCTTGGCAAAACTCTCTTGGTCCATTAAAGGATCGCTTTCTTATCCATTGCTTCTCGAGGATCAAACGTTAGTTCCTCCTAACCTCTAGCTGAAAATCCTTGGGCAAACCCAAGATAAAATGCAACTTGACTAAAACAGGATCTATTCTAGTAGCAAAATGAGAATATACCTACATCAAGGGACCAGCTCCTCATATGAATCGTCGCATACTAGCGATAGAACTTGAAGTCATCAAATGGGTAAGAAGGCCACCTTGAAGGCCTTGCAAAATTCCTCCCAGGTCTTGGGGGCTTCGGGCTTCCCACGGAGATCTTGCCACCATGTAAAGGCTTTGCCTTGCAAATACATGAAAGCCAAGTTGTCCTTTGTGCTCCATTGAATTGTGCAAGGAGAAACACAAACTCCATCGATCCAACCACAACATCACGAAATTCGGGGATTTGCCTTTCTTATCTCCAAAACAATATGAGGTGTGAAGAGGGGATGGTGCAAAGCTTGTCTTGTTTCCACCATTTCCCTCCACTCTTGATGCTCCCTCTATAAGAGTTAATGTTCACATTGTTACCCCTAATGTTGTCATCTAGGATTAATTAGGATTTTAGGGCCATGCCTGCGTGCTAATTCTAGGGGCCTTTACCTATATTTAGTAAGTCAAGTTAGACTTTAGTTAGATGCAAGTTAGAGATTTTTGGGCCATGCATGCGTGCTAATTCTAGGGGCCTTTACCTATATTTAGTAAGTCAAGTTAGACTTTAGTCAGACGCAAGTTCAATCAGGCAATTACTTTAAGGCTTCATTTAAGGTTGCTTATAGATTGCTTTTGCTTTGCTTTTTGGCATAGACTATTGTTTATAAGTATGTAGTGTGCCCTAGTCCATTTGCAATGGGACACAGTTGGAGTTCATCTCATCATCATGCTTCATCATTGTTGTTTGTGCTCTCTCTCATGTGTATGACTATTGTCTAACAACAATAGGAATTTTGTCTTGGGTAGCTTCTTGTATCAGCAAGTAGGTTTTCAATAGGTTCAAGATTCGAGAGAACAAGGACATACTCAATGAACCAGATCAATCATCATATGCAGATTGATTCAAATTTCTTCAAGGTGTGGAGGTGGTGTCCCTATCCAACTCTCAATTTCAATTTTCATCTACAAGGGTGGCAGCTTTGTGGAAGGAGATTCGGCGCTACAAGGAGAGGAGTTGTGCTGCATGAGGAGACTACAAAGTCTGCCTCAGATCTCAGGTAGAGATCAATAGCTAGTGGAGGTTGGAAGTTACAAGAAGGTCAACTTTAGAACTTCTAAGATTGGACAAGGTTAAGTCGAGGTTGGAATGGACAAAGTTGCAGGCTCTAAGAGGATGATTCATTGTTTCATAGTTTCTTATCATGGTGGGCAAATGATAAGTTCATTGTTACAAGTGGCAGGTGTTACAAACTATGTGGTTTTCAATCTACTTTGTATCGGTTTGGGAAGACAAAGATACCAAGGAGCAATTTAAAAGCTTTGTATTGAGTACAAAGATCTGAGGCTTCTATTTGTTCTAAATTGTTTGGTTTCTATCAAAGTTATAGTAGCTTGTTTATGTGGTAGAAACTTTCATGTCTATATGAACTAATTGGACGCTAAGGTTGTTGTTTAGCCTCATAAAAACAGCATGATTCATTTATTGAATCGACAGGTGGTTGTTTAGCCTCATGAAAAGCAACAAGGTTCATTTCTATGAATCGACAAGTTATTGACCAGCCTTGGAAAATCAATATGAAGTCTTCTTAACTGAAGCAGGTTCCTTCAAGGTGAATAAATATCAGGAATCTTTGATCTCTACTTTTGTTTATCATCATGAATGATTTCGGTGTAGGGATGTGTTGGAAAAAGATTCAGGACAATAGTTTTACGATGGAGGTGTTTTAATCTCTTAATCGGCAAGAAGATGGACATACAACAATTGGAAAGTTTGCATATGACATAGTGTCAGGATAAATAGATGTCATGATGAGATGTTTTCTAGGTTGGAAAGTTGTTTGGGGCAAGTGACTCTATGTGTGAGATAGGGGCAGGAGATTCCATGGAGAAGATAGTGTCAAGTGCTTTGTGTGAAAAAGTATTTGAGGAAGAGTACTAGTTACTTTGTTTGAGGAAGTATTGCATACGTTTTATCTTTCTATTGGGAATGCTCTATTACTTGCATATTTGGTTTGGTTCATGGATGACATTCTATTTGTATCATTGTTGGAGAGTGGTTGGATGCAAACGTGAAGTCCATTGGCAATGGGATATAGTTGGAGTACATGTCATCATTATGCTTCATCATTGTTGTTTGTGTTCTCTCATGTGTATGATTATTGTCTAACAACAATAAGAATCTTGTCTTGGGTAAGTTGTATTTGCAAGTCAATTTTCTAACACCCTCTTATGTCTTGCCTGCATATCAAGAATCTGTTGTTGTGAATTATTGATAGCCAACATAAGGGACTCAACATCCTGGGCAATAGTAGCCCCATCGCCTCAACTAGCTTTGACTAGCTAGGATCCATTGATAGAAGAAGAAAGGAGGAGATCAATCCTTGCAAAAGAGGAAGAGATACGATACTCCAACCAAGGCTTTCTTGTTTTACTACACACAATGTGGTATTGTCCATGGCCACCACAAGATGCAAGAGCAAGAGCTTGAGAAAGTAGCTAAAATAGGTGGCTTGCACCACACTCCACTTTCAAAGAATGGATGCCCCCCCTAACCTAAGGCTACATGACACTCATTTTGCATGATCGTTACTAATAGTGGGATCATGTTGGAAAGTAATGATAGGCTCAACTCTACCAAGCCAACAACAAAGGTGGCAAGCCAGCTGAGAGCGGGGCTACATGGTTATTTCAGATGAGTTAGACCATGATTTTGCATTCGCTTTGTTTGCATACATGTGTTCTTCTTGCATCATTTCCACTTCATCCGACACTGAATCAAGGGTTCTAGTCTATTAAACTCACAAAAGATGTGAACTGTCTTTGAGTGTCATTTAACATATCCAATGTAATGTCTCTCCCCTCAAACACACATCACTTTCATGCATTGAGTTGAACGATATACCACCACCTTGAATTTGATCGATCTAGATGAAATATCCAATGTAATGTCTCTCCCCTCAAACACACGTCACTTTCATGCATTGAGTTGAACGATACACCACCACCTTGACTTTGATCAATCCAGATGAAATATAGCTTAAAACAAAGTTTCAAAAAAAAAAATGTACTATTATGATTTTGCAAAACATAAGTACTTTTAAAGATGTGGACAATGGTGATACAAGCAATTGTCCATTAAGAAATCGACCCTTGGACATGGTTCCAACAATACTTATCGAAGCATGTTCTTCACAGTCACTATTTGCACCCCTTTCTTTGCCATGCAAGTGGGAAGACTTGGTTATAACACATTTCGTTTCCCACATGCTATAAAGGTGCAGTAGCCCTTCCTCAAATGCCCACATTGAGTTTTTCAACAACAATCAACCTGCCTTTTTAAAATTTCTTCTTGCGGTCATCCTAGCTCCCTTATCGAACTACGATTGGCCTTCTTACCAAAAATGACCTATTTTTTGAAAAATGAGTTCCATTCTTCTTCCAACACCTTCACTTGCGTGTTGCTAGATCCACCTAAAATCTACGGTGTCCTTGATCAAAATTACCTTGATACTAAATGACAAAACTAACCAAAATAGCACACAACATGATAAATAATCTTCACTTCATTGATCTCATGAGAGAATACAACGCAATAGAAGGGAGAATCTTGTGCTATCTCCACCCAACCAACACATATAATAATGATGGCATACCTCTACCAGGCTAACAAACGTATCCCCTCAACACCCCCTTAGCCCTGACACTTCTAAGATGACAAATTGTGCATGCATACCTACTAGTAGGTTATGCCACTTGGTAGTACCCTGACGCATAGGCATGACACGCAAAGTTACTAAAATCATCTAACAAACATTGTCCCTCATAATATGTGTCCCTAATTTAAAAGTATGTCACCACAAACTGATATGTATCTTATAATATTGTTACTTACATTATTATAATTTACAATGGGATAGGAATAAAGCAACATAAAACAATCAACTCATTACTAGATCATTACTTCATCTACAACAATGTGCTCCTGTATAGAACCCTATTTCCATATTGGAACTTTCTTTAATTTCTACTCCATTTTCTATCATCTATTTCATCTTTGTTGGCCAAGCAACAACAAAAATGTGAATCTATCATCAAGATCATGCATTTTGCACCTTGAGCATGCGCAATACAAAATAACTCTTTCACGCACTATGATACTTGTTAATTGGATATATACATACACTAGGTTTTTGTTATATCACAAACTTTCCAAGTAAAATGAGATGATCAAACGCATTGCATAAATCCACAGAAAAAATTAAACATAGTGAGATATTCTCACTTGCTCTTTTGTAGCCCAAATCGTGCTCACAAGGAATCACAGTCCAAATTTCTTGGAATCGATTTGGATTGTTTCTTAATTCGAATCATAGATGCCCAGCGTTTCTGAAACGCGTTTCAGAATCCCGTTCAGAAACACTGTTCAAAAACGCGTTTCTGAAAATTTTTAAAAAATTCCAGCTAGCTCGCAACTGTCGCACTACAATGAATATGGTCGCTAAGATTTTGTATAATTATAGTTTACAAAAGCGATTCGAGTCTTCTGAGTGATTAAAATCTTCACAAGTTTAAGGCATCTCCCATATATATTTGCAATTGATACTTTTTCTTTCCCATT
The DNA here is from genome assembly GCA_029204225.1 of Diphasiastrum complanatum. Lineage (NCBI taxonomy): Eukaryota > Viridiplantae > Streptophyta > Lycopodiopsida > Lycopodiales > Lycopodiaceae > Diphasiastrum > Diphasiastrum complanatum. The sequence continues at coordinate 31,167 of MU832159.1, read as the reverse complement.
ATGATGATGAATACGATTACAATAAGAATTTGCCAAGTTTTAATTAGCCAAACCATTTGACTTATCCACAAAATTTGAGAGGCAAAACCCGAAGTGTAACATCATTAGCTCCACTTTTTCATAGTCAAGCATGACCTTCCTCATCATGCATGATAGCACAATTTGTTGGTAACTGGCCCATGTACTCTTGTTAACCTTACTAGAGTGCTTTTAAGGACCTTCCCTGTCATTCCCATGACTGGTCTCGAGTAGCGTGTCCACGCTAGGGACCGGTAGACCAACAACCCGTAAGTTGATTGTGACTATAAGGGAATTGGGGCCCTTATGTGTACATGGTCATAATTAATGGTTGTAGGCCTAAACACTTGATGGTGGATTTGTATGGATCTATCAGTGAGTCATTGGGGAACTGGATGACGTGGCCCAGATAGGCTGCAGAGGTGTCCAGTGAGGTGTCACAGTGCACTACTAGTGGTGCATGGGCCTTGAAGGGTATAAGTATACCTATTGGGCTCTCACTAGTGTATGCTTGATAGCATGACCGGTGGCAGGATGCTGCTGGTGTGATGCCATACTCCTCTTTGTGGTTGATCCATAGCTTGGGGGCTAGATCCGTTCGATCTAGGTTTGGTTGGGTTGCTTTGTCCACCATCAGTTCCCTTGTGTTGCTTGTGATTGGCATGCTTAGAATAGGATCCTCGGATTGAGGACTTTATATTGGTATCAGAGCCAATTCTGAGCACGGTTTTGCCATTGATTGGTGTTCAAGTGGAAATCTCGAATTGTGTGGGAGTTCTCCGTTGTGTGATATGGAATCTCGACACTCTTTGAGAAGATTAGTGGAGTGAGCAACAAGTGGGGAAAATTCGAATGCTTCTTCCCGAAAATCACTTTTTTGAGGTACAATCGGTTGTGTGGTATGTGTATTACCAGGTATACAATTGATTTGAATTTTTAGCACTTCAAATTTGTGTTTTGGAAGTAAAATTCGATTTTCTTAAATCACCGTCGTCGTCGTTTACTTCATTTAGGAACACTTTTCCATTAGCAACGGGATCAATAAGAGTGAATGCTGGTTTTTACGGCTTTTTGTTCATTACACAGTGATTTAGGTGGTTTTGTTGGCTGTCTTCTTGCTTTTTATTGAGCCAGTTTTGGCTTGAATCAGTGGAAAGCAGGAAAAGAAACACAAAAAAGACTAATCACAGGTTGTGAGTGCTGGTGGTTTCTTACAGGATTTTCATGGCGGTTTCTTGGTGTTTCACAGGTTCATGCTGGTTTTTTTTGTCATACTAACAGAGGTTTGTAGGCTTTTGTGAATCAGTAAGGCCATAGTATTGATGGTATGGTTTACAGCTTAGCCTATTCTGTAAATATGAATGAAAACCTGCAATCTTGGGGTTTCTAAGAAAAAACGGACAGCATCTACCCTGTTATTCAACCTTTGAGAAACTAATTTGTGTAGGTCTGTAAGAAAGCGTTGCTTATAGATAAAAGAAAGCAAAGCAACAGTGTTTGCATTCTTCTTACACCTTTTATCTGCAGAAATAGCAGTACGAAGTAGACAGCTTCTAACTGAAGCTAAAACAAGTCTAAACTCTTATTTATTTACAAAAGAGAATGTTTAGGCTTGTAAGAAATGAAAAAAGCTGCAAACCCGCCCTGAATGCTTCCTGTATCTGCAAAAAACAGCAGTAGAAATGCAGGAAAAGCTTCAAACATCAAGAAAAAACTAGTTAAACTGTGGTTCAGGAGGAAAACTGCTCCGCCCCTGTCTGCGCCTGGCTGAGCCCCCTCCACCCTTTATATACCTAATGTAAATCAGAGACGGTGGTGATGGAAATATAACCTCCATGACGCGCTCTCTCTCTCCATAGCTCTCTCTCTCTCTCTCTCTCTCTCTCTCTCTCTCTCTCTCTCGCGGGTTCGGGCCTCTCCTTTCTGTTCACGCGTAATAGAGGCCTGAAGTGCCTTCTTGTGGGAGGGAAATGAAAAGAAGGGGGGGGGTTGGGGGGGTGGGGTGTTAGGTTAACTTAATGTTAACTAATTCCTAAATTTAGAATTATAGATTGGATGGGGGAGAGGGGGGCAGGCTATGGCTTTATGTGTGGTTTTTTCTCTCTTTCTATGGGCCTCCGAAAACATATTGGTTCACGTTTTCTAAGAAGTTCCAGGGGCTTTTCTTAGTCAACTTGGAATATGTTTTTTGGAATGCAGTTATGTTCTTCTGAAATCTCAATGGTTTAAAAATCTGTGAATTAGATTTCGATGCATATATTGGTTTTTTTTGCATATTTGTTGGCTAAGATTCCATTTTGCAAAATCATTGGTATAATGTCTTTTCTGACACTTTGATCAGGAAGTGGAGGGCCTTTGTGGAGGAAGAACCTGTGGTATGGGACGCAAGCAATTCCAAAATGAAGATCTGAAACTAACTGGATCAATTTATGGCCGTAAGTCTTAGTGATGCCAAATACTATCGGTCATAAAAAATGGGTGTTTTGTCGGAAATTTGAGATATTGGTCATGACCCCTTTTTTGGATATCTCAAATTTACAAAACCGGAAACCCGGCAAGCTATTTCTTTATAAAAGATATATTGGTGAATTTCTTAATTCATAAATTAACCCGACTTTTTTGTGATTCCTTGGAAGGTAATTCTAATTACCCGTTGAACATGGACGATGTCACAAAAATGGTTAATGAAACCGTTTTCTAAACTTGTTTTCTCTACTTGAATCTTCAAGTAAACCTTTTCTGATTTACGGGTCAATTCTCAAGCTTGGTAATAACAAAGATCTTTTGTTTTAAAGTCATTGTGTTGGGACATCATTGGTATTTACTTACAATGGTGCAACACTTCTTTTGGCTTTCAAGATTTTCTCGGATCTCTACTTAGACTCTTCTCCTGGGCAAATCTCAAATGATCTGTATCTCTTAGAAACTCGGGGCGTTTCCTGTTAAAAAGGGGGAGAACTAGGAAGAAAAGAGAATTATCAAGGAAAAACATCGGTCAAAGATTCAAGGTGGAATCTGTTATATCGATGATGGACCTGTTTTATGAATCAAAAATGATAGGATATTTAGATATTACAAAAATCCTTTATGGATTATAGTAGATATTTGGTTTGAAGATTTAAAGGGGAAATTTAGAAAGTACTCTTGTGGTAGAAAAAGTGGCTGATAACAAGTCCGATTGGTTTGTGTCAGAACTTGGAATTCTATTGCAAGGTAGGAGTTTGTTGAAAATTGTTCCTTGCTGGAAGCAATCAACTTGATCTTAGTATGGATTGAGATCCGTGGGTTGATGCAAGGGAAGAAATTCATGCTAACAATATAATCTTTTGAGTTAATCTCCGGTTGAGATTTTTTGGATGTGAAATAGCACTCTTTTGAGAAATGTTCTCTCTTAGAGGATAACCAAGTTACAGGATTCTCGGTTATAAAAGTGTTGTGTACAGATTAGGAGATATCTGTAGAGATATGCTATGTAGTGAATCTTTGTGGGATCATAAAAGCCTTTTGTACAAACTTTTAATTCTGTGGATCTACAAAGTATTCCATAAACTAAGTTATTCGCATGCATAAACTAGTTGTTGGTACATAGGCATATTGATGAGAATTGTGTTTGAGACAATTTCTCGCTAGGTTATAGTAATTTCTCATTGAGAATTGCTTATTGACCTAGAAGTGATTTAGACTCAGATTAAATGTGGTGTTTTGGTACCACACCTAGATATTTAAAATATTTTCTAAATTCGATACAGCTAACCGAGTCAGAAGTGTTACTTCTGAGTTAGTTGTGGAAAATCAACATTATAATCTTACTTATGGATATTGTTGTTAAGTTGTATTGCTTATAAGTCACAACATTTATGAGTCGTTTTGGATTCATTTACTGATGGGTGTGCATAGAATACACAAAAACTTTTGGGACTTATCTTTTCTCGTTTGGAAAGGATGGAATGCTATCCCGGAAGACTCAGGAGAGTTGGATAGTTGTTTGCCAAAAGTTAGAACTTCACGTAATGAGGTTCTGGTAAATCTTAAGTTATTCTAGATTAGAACTTAAGAGGAGAATCTAGACGTATTCTAGATTGGACCCTAACTTTGGAATGACAATTTGTGCCATGTCTAAAGTAAGGGCGTTTTTTAGATTACAATCCTTATATTGGCACCGTCTGTGAGTTGTAAAACTCTGGAACTTTCCAAATGGAAAGGACTTTCAGGAACAACTCGTGTGTCTTTTAAGATTTGTAATACACTCTTATGGTAGGGTATGGTCTCAAGAATCTGGAAACTTGAGATTGGCGAATCATAACTCAGATTCTAGGATATGCCTAAACCATAGAAGTGGATAGTGGTAATGACTGGCCATCTTACCAAATCGACTATGTTTATGTAGCGGATTTCCTACATGATATGCGGGAAATGCTACAAATTGCACGTGAGAATGTCTAGTGTACCCAGGATGGGGACCGACATTATGCAAGCCTAAAAAGATCACCGAGAGACTTCCAAGTGGGGGGTTGGGTATTTTTTGAGAATCTCGATGGATTCAAAGTGTAATGCGTACCGACTTGCATTACTAATCATCCCCTAGATATAGAGGACTATTTAAGATCTTGAAAAAGATCGGATCCTTAGCTTACCAATCGGAACTCCCGGATGGATCTCATGTGCATCCCGTATTTCACGTAAGCCGTCTTTGAAAGAGTCTACGTGAAGGAGAGCATCTTGGATCTGGAGATTAGTTGGACCTGTTGGATAAATCATCGGGTGTATCTCGTCTTGAACCCGAAAAGATCTTGGATACAAGAACTAAACGATTGAGAAATCGTATAGTTACCGAGTATCTGGTTCGATGGAAGGGATGTACAAACGATGATGATTCCTGGTAACATGAAGGAATCTTAAGGAGAAACTTTCCCAGTTTTAAGTTCTAAGGACAGAACTTGAATAAGGGGGGAAGAATGTCATGCCCATGACTAGTCTCAGGTAGCGTGTCCACGCTAGGGACCGGTAGACCAACAGCCCGTAAGTTGATTGTGACTATAAGGGAATTGGGGCCCTTATGTGTACATGGTCATAATTAATGGTTGTAGGCCTAAACACTTGATGGTGGATTTGTATGGATCTATCAGTGAGTCATTGGGGAACTGGATGACGTGGCCCAGATAGGCTGCAGAGGTGTCCAGTGAGGTGTCACAGTGCACTACTAGCGGTGCATGGGCCTTGAAGGGTATAAGTATACCTATTGGGCTCTCACTAGTGTATGCTTGATAGCATGACCAGTGGCAGGATGCTGCTGGTGTGATGCCATACTCCTCTTTGTGGTTGATCCATAGCTTGGGGGCTAGATCCGTTCGATCTAGGTTTGGTTGGGTTGCATTACATTCACAAAGTATGATCTTAGAATCAAATTTTATGAATGATCTACAAGGAATAATGCTTGATGATTGCAAGACCTAGAAAAGACATGAACAACAATATGTTTTCAACAAAAGTTCAGGGAGACCTCTGTTGTGTCGAAAGATTGAGTTGACCATGATATACACCGGGCCCTGCAAGCCATGCAAAGGACTCGGCATGTCGCTTCCCATAAAACAAAAGTTCACTGCAAATTGGTGTCACAACACAATCAGTTCAGCTTATCTCTTACACTTGAAGGCCTTTCTCCTCAACAAGAAACTTATTACATTGAAGAGGTTTTCTCTTCACCTCAAAGAGCTTCATTAGTGCAACAAAAAAAATGACTATCGTCTCCTTTACTTTGTCAATCTTAATCAAAAATATTATCAAGTACTAGGTTCAAAAAGGTGTTAGATTGTAACCAATAAAAGACAAAACCTTCACCTTATGGTTGTTAGAAAAGGTGGAAAAACTCACTTAAAGCAAGCTTGTACTAATGAGCTCACCATAGAGAGATAAAATGGGTTAGTAATACAACGGGATTTAACATGATGAAATACTTAAACAAACAACCTAAACCGAGTATGTTTGTCCTGCATAAAAATGAACTACATCATGCCAGATAAGGGTAAGGTTTTGAAAAAGGAAGAGTGGAAAAAGGCAAATTCCTTGATACTTACCTACTAGGCATTTCACCGGGCAACTCCGTAAAGCGGGCCACCCGGTCTGCATAGGACAAAAACACAGCCTACAGCCAATGATGGTTAGTGACGCTTTCATCTTACAAGCATTTAAGCAAGTCAAGGTAATCCTAGTATGCAAGCAGTTGCAGATATCATGTAACTCTCAACTCAAAATACTCTTCAGAATACAAAATTTTGCACAATTGTACCTCTAATGACCCTGTGCCACTAAAAATGTACAACTTTGTCAATGTCACAGCCATCACAAGGTACCTGGCTGTTAAACCAGAGCCAACAACCTCCATCTGAATGGGTATAAACCAACAATGTGAAACTCAAACCTCCTGCAACATTATATTCTAACCAAAGTTTTCATATTTGATTTCATAAAATCAACTAAAGCAGAAGAGTGTTATGTAATAAAAACATGTTGTCACTGATAAATGATTGGAAATATGGACCCAGCCCTTGGAACACAAATTCACTTCACATCAAGACAAGGCAACTAGTTCATCGGCCATGCAAACATCATTTCACTTTTACAAGGGTATTTATTGATGATCAAGGTAAATAAGACAAAAATGTATCAATATGAAGTTCATTCACATAGGATTTCAAGAGCTTGCATCTTCGAAGAGTTAGCTCTACTGACATATATTTTCCAAAAAGAAGTAAAGATAGGTCTCAAGGATTTGAATCAAACACTAACTAGCCAGAAAATACAAGTGAAGCACTAGTGTTGAATGCATAAGATACTTATTTGAGGCTTAGATAGATACTTTTAACCTGATGTCATGCCTCTCAAGCTCTTTCAAACCCTTCACTACACCAATAACACCCCAAGCTAGTAGGTTAATCATTGCTAGCATAAACAGTTTGTTAGTCATTCAGAACGGAAACCATAATGTCTTTTCGTAGTGGACAAGGAGCAACAAAGTTGGATGCATCCATCATTCGTACTTTTTTATCTCTGATGTCTCTTTGTTACTTGGTCTCATATGTTTAAATTAACTTTTAGTGCCTGAATTACTATAAGTTCTACTGAAAAGGACACCCAAAATCGCACAGTTTCACTTTCATTAAATGCTCTAATGCAATAGGCAAGATGTTATGGACATACAGCTTCATACTTCTCTAATATACCATTCCATCAGTACTTGCTTACTTTTGGGACTCACGACTATGTTATGGTAGTAATTAATTAAGTTTTAAAGTCCCCTTTTTGAATAACACTATTTTGAAAGGTCTCTTGAACTCTTTGTAGGGTATCTCTATTATTTAGAAATCTTAGTTGAAGATCTACCTAAGCTTTCAGCGACCTTTGTCTCATGAAGTTTTATTGGTTGGAAAATGCTTTTGTGTTGCTTTGCATTTCATTTGTTGTCAATATATGTGATTGAGTCCATAGCATGGTATTAGAGCACTTTCTTGCATTCTTTAGTTGTTGATTTTGCTTTGGCAACTCTCTTTGTTCCAGATGGGCCTAGGGGTGAACATTGTGAAGACCAAGGTGATGGTCTTCAACACTTTCAGGAGCTTAAAGTTGAGGCTCCTTATTGACAGTCGGCCGCTGGAGATTGTTCCATCCTACACTTACACTTTTTACTGGTCCTATATTTAGTATGAGGCAAGCAGCTTCTAGTAGGCTTGGGAAAGGCCATGCTTCCCTTGCCCAGATGGAGAGATTTTGCTTCCGTAAGTCTATTCGAGATGCCTCCAGTAAGTGTCGGCTTTTTGACACCATTGTTTCTCCTACAGCTTTATATGCATCAGCTGCATGGTGCACTGGTCTTAGTTCATCTGACTGGGCCAGTATCTCGTGATTATATATCACTATGCTATCACGCATGATTCGGGCTAAGCCTTCAGTTCCACACCAAATCATCCTCGCTTACCTTGATGCCCTACTCCAGCTCATCACATATATACAGCGTGTCAGTGCATTCCAGTCTTCTGAGAAGAGATATACTCAGACTGCTCTCACTTCATCTTAGCGCCTTCACAGTCAGGGCTACCATTTGGCTTGGTTCTCTCAGGCAGACTTCTTGGCACACTCGGTATCTCTATCACTGCACTTCCTTCTGGTACCCATGACTACATCAAACAATTAATCTATAGAGCTTACCTTGATCGAGCCTGGCATGGTCAGCTGGGCGTCAAACCCGACTTTTATCGGCTTCACTTTTTGGAGACTAATGTATCAGGGTCCCCACTTCTACCACATTACCTACGCTCTGGGTTATCACATGGTCTCAGATTCATATTGGGTCAGCTCCGTGTCTCTTCACACTGAGGAGCATTTTATCTTCATTTGCCTAGCTTATTCTGAGATTCGAGGGAGATACTATTGCTTGTTCAGCGATACACCAGTTACTTTGCGCTCACTTGTTACCTATGAGGATCCACTCTGTGTTGCACTTATGATCCGAGAAATGCTTCTATTACGATGAGATTACTCCAGACACAGCTTCAAATTACCTCCTTTTTCTCCAGACGACGTTCACGACTAGTCCCAGACTCTCAGATGATGATGCCGATGATGAGGACACGACTTCCCACAGAGATCAGAGGCAGTGCACCTCCCAGCATTACCCTACAACCATACCTATTCATCCTACGATGAGGAGACGTCCTTCCTTCATTCGACATTGGCAGCAGATCTCAGTTCCACTCCCCACTATAGCTTGTATTACATCTTTCTTCAGTAGTAGCAGCAGCAGCAATAGTAGCAGTATCATCATCACCTCCAAGACATGATCTGCAGCTTGCTTCCATTATACATAGCTATTTCTTGCTTTATACCTTTTTGGTTTAGTTAACACTAGTAATTGTATTTAGATTTAGTTTATATGCTTTTCTTTCAGTTTAGGAGACGTTTTTCATACGCTCCCATGTGGTCCACATACTTGATATGTACTTATCTGTCTTATATGCCTTTTGGCATGGAAAAGACGTTAATAAAGCTTTCGACTCTCTCTCTCTCTCTCTCTCTCTCTCTCTCTCTCTCTCTCTCTCTCTCTCTCTCTCTCTCTCTCTCTCTCTCTCTCTCTCTCTCTCTCTCTCTCTCTCTCTCTCTCTCTCTCTCTATTCCCAGGCCTATCGTCTTCTCTCCACATGGGGTATTCATATTACGGATCTACCAACTAGTACTCATCAGTATGTTCGAGGACACCTGTATAGGGCATATCTTCAGAGCACTTGGCAGGGTTTGTCTGGGGTGAAGACGGAGTTTTATCGGGCACATTTTCTATCCCGGGATCCCGCTGGGTATCCTATCGTACCTGAATATCTAGTGGATAGTATCTCACACAGACTGCGGATAGTGATGGGTCAGTTTCGGGTTTCCTCTCACCAGCTAGCCATTGAGACTGGCAGATACAGTGGCACCCCGAGAGATGCTCGTATTTGTAGTATGTGTGATACACATGATGTAGAGGATGAGTTTCATTTTCTCTTTAGATGCCCAGCCTACTCTGAGATCCGAGGGAGATAATATTGCTTATTTCGAGATCGTCCATTCGCACTCTCTACCTTGATTTCGTATGAGAACCCCAAATGTGTTGCACTGATGATCCGAGAGATGTCAGACCCGCATATGGCTAGGCTAGATGCTGACACCTCCCCCCTGATATAGTTGAGCATACAGGAGTGTTTATCCCGTCAGAGACAGAGACAGGAGAGTACTGATTCTGATGGAGAGGCTGAGATTTCGGATGCTTCCATACATAGACGGCAGAGACAGTGTAGACGACCAGAGAGAGCCAGCCCACAGGCCACAGCCTACAGCTTCACGGCAGCAGAGATGACACCGTCCATCCACTCGGAGACAGAGATCTCGGAAGAGAAATCTCGAGACCAAAAAGCCCACAATATTAGAGTTCGTGGAGTTCTAGACACACAGGATGCATTGGCTGAAGCTAAACGCTTTCTTGACATCACCCTCGGGCACAGGACAGAGGGGTTGGACACCGCATGGAGGACCACTAGAGATGCAGCCACACTCATTATTCGTTTCACCTCCCTTGAGAGCCGCCGAGATGCTTTGCGGTGCAGAGCTAAGCTACGTGGTACCACTATCTATATGGACGACGACCTCACATATATCCAGGTAGAAGAGAGGCGTAAGGCCTTTCAGGCAACCCGTGAGTCTAGCAGACGAGTCATTTACCGAGATGGACGAGTGCGTTTTCTTGACAACGCACCTAGCAGCTCCCAGTGCTAGGGATTTGGGGTCCCCGGGTTCGGGAGTGCCCCGGGGCCCCATCCACACCATCTCCGAATTGGAGTATAGAACTGTGATGGTTTACACTAATCTTCCATTGTTGGCGACTTGATCGATTTCATCACTGACAGAGATTTACTGCTCTTTATGGAGACTCATGAGAGTCAAGAGAGAGGATTACCTATTTTTCCAGGATACAGATGGGATTCCGTGTACAGACTTGAGACTAGATCAGCTAGCGCTCGTGGATCCGGAGGTGTTGCATGTTTATACAGAGAGTCTCTTCATCGGAGGGGTTCATCAGACACGACGAGCATGCACGGTATATATGGATTCGTATAGTTGGGCAGGATATTGGTTTGGACAAGGACCTCTTTGTGGCAACATGTTATTTTCCTCTAGAGTCTTCGTCCTTTGCTGAGGGCACAGGTTCACCCTACCTTGATTTATCGCCTGATATTATTAGATTCGCAGAGCGGGGGCATATTCTCCTCACTGGGGATTTTAATGCCCGAACCTCTTCACGGCAGTCAGAGTTTTATGACATCACCGACCAGCTCCGCGTTCATGCCCTTCACAGCGATGGCATGGGAGTTACCAAGATTTCAGAGGACAACTTGGGACCTACTACCCCTTACGGTGAGCATTTATTGCAGTTTGGAGAGGCCCATGAGTTAGCCATTTACAATGGCCTAACTTGTTGGCCAAAATCCGGCAGTTATACTTGTCACCCTCACAGTGGTGGACATAGTGTTGTGGATTATCTCATGAAATCACCATCTTCCATACCTCTCATCTTTGATTTTCATGTATCTCCCACCACTCTCTCTGATCATTCCTTTCTCTCCTTTGCTATCGGCCGCCTCCCACCTGCCCCACCATCCTCACACCCCCTGCTTACACAGGCACCCAGGTATACATTCAGTTCTCTCCTCACGATAGTACAGTCGAGACTCAAGCTGCCTTTCTTAGCACTTCTCTTCATACCGCTGCTTCCCTTGCTTTTCCATCTAAACCCCATAAGAGCAGAGGCACCTGCTCCTCATCGATATGACCCCCACACCCCCCATGGTATGATGTTGAATGTCGCTCTCTTCATCAGCTTGTCACCCATGCCCGCACTCACGATCCTCATCTCCTCCACTCCGCCAGGCGCTCTTACTGTCGCACACTCCGCCGAAAAAAGCGTATCTATGATGACTCCGAAGGAATGCGTCTTGTTGATCTTCTCTTCAGTTCCTCTTCAGGCGCCTTTTGGCGTGAGTTTATCCCTCGTGCTCCACCACCCCTCCTGGATGACCTTCGCATATGGACCGAATACGCTACCAAACTATATTCCATACCCACTGACGCACCCATCTCTATCTCCCCATGCCCCTCTGAGTTCACCTTCATCACATCTGACATGGTACTTACGGCCATCAAGAGAATGAAGTTACATAAAGCAAGAGATATCGAAGACCTTGAATCTGAACTCCTAACCCATGCTTCCGACCTCCTTGCTCCCACACTAGCCACTCTCCTCAATTCCGCCGTTGTCTCTGGTTTCCCTTCATCCTGGTGCACCAACATCATCCACCCTATTCATAAAAATGGTGATCCCATAATTCCTGGTAATTACCGCACCATCATGATCGGACATGTTCTCACGAAGCTCTATGGTACCATACTCCAGTCTGCAGTGAGTTCAGAGGCGGAAGCTTGGAGATTACATGCATTGGGGCAAGCAGGTTTCCGATCTCATTACTCTACCACTGACCATATTTTTACACTTCGAGCCTTGATTGAGGAAGCTAAGTACAAGAAAGAGAGGGTTTACTGCTGTTTTGTAGATTTCAGGAAAGCCTTCGATTCTGTACCACGCTCCCTGCTCATTTAGAGACTTCGTGACCTTGGTTTCTCCACAGATATTGTTTTAGCAGTGATGGCTCTTTATGAGAAGGTCTTGGGATGTTTCCGACATAGCAATGGCCTATCTGATCACATTTGGAGCACCACTGGGGTGAAACAGGGGTCTCTTTCACCAATTCTCTTTGGATTGTATATTGATGAGTTAGAGTGAGTCATCTCACAGTGTGGCGGGGGCGGCTGTAGACGTGGCACCATTCTGATTGCTATTCTCCTTTATGCGGATGATGTAGTACTAGTATCCTCGACCAGAGAGGGTTTGCAAAGGCAGCTGGATTGTTTACAGGGATTTTGTATCAGATGGGGGTTGGGGGTGAACACTGCGAAGACCAAGGTTATGGTCTTCAAAACTTCTTCAGCCTTCATGCAGCGCCAGGAGCTCATCCTAGATGGACAGGCCTTAGAGGTAGTTTCCTCTTATACCTATTTGGGGATACTCTTTTCTGGTCCTACCTTCAGCATGGGGCAGGCTGCCAACACCCGACTCGGGAAGGGACATTCCTCTCTTGTTCAGCTTGAGCAGTTCTGTTTCAGGAAGCTCATCCGAGATGCTCGAAGTAAGTGTAGACTCTTTGATACTATTGTCACCCCCACAGCCTTATATGCAGCAGAGACATGGTGTACCGGCCTCCCTTCATCACATTGGGCCAGCATTTCACGATTGCAGACCACCATATTAGCTCGTATGATTCGGGCGAAGCCCTCGGTTCCACATGAGATCCTTCTTGCAGAGTTTGTCGTTCCACCCATTCAGATATATGCCGCGTTCCAGCTTATCACATACATTCAGAGAATCCAGGCTCTGCCCGATGAGGATATGAGATATACACAGACAGCACTTGTTTCCTCACACTTTCTTCATGACCAGGGTTATCGACTATCGTGGTTCTCTCAGGCATCCCATTTCCTCCTTGAGTCATTTGGTATCTCCATTACAAAGCTCCCCTCAGGTACTCATCTGATCAGGCAGATCTTATATCGGGCATATCTCGACCGTACTTGGGGGCGACAACTTGGGGTTAAACCCAGCTACTACTGGACTCATTTTATTGAGTTTGACATAGCAGGGTTCCCGGTCTTACCGCATTATTTGGACTCGAGACTATCACATTGCCTCAGATTTACATTGGGACAGCTCCGCGTATCATCACATCAGTTGGCTATTGAGACTGGTAGATTCCAGGGTACCCCGAGAGAGGAGCGGAATTGCCAGTTATGCTCTTTAGAGGAGGTGGAGTCAGAGGAGCACTTTATCTTTAGGTTCCCGGTATATTACGAGATCAGAGGGAGGTACCACTGTTTGTTCCGAGACACACCTGTCACCTTACGATCGCTCATAGCTTATGAGGATTCCCGATGCGCGGCACTCATGATACGAGAGATGTTTATACTACGACAGGATTTGTATCAGACAGCCCAGCCGAGTCAGGTTTCTCAGCCTCAGATCACTTCTTTCTTCTCCAGGAGGAGAGGACGATTTGATGACGGTGACGATGATGATGATGATGACCTACTTGCCCACAGAGACTAGAGACAGCGTCCCACACATACCCATGTTGCAGCACGAACTACTCGACCTATCACGAGGAGACCTCTTCATCCTCTCAGACGACGTCAGAGACCACCAGTGGCCCTTCATGCCGTATTACATCCTTCTATAGCATCAGCACCAGCAGGACAGGACTAGATGATAGCGTCATACCTCACTCATGATTGTTAGCAGTATACATGCTCCCACATGTTTCTTATAGCATCACATCTATTTCAGTTTATAGCTTTAGCTCTAGATTTGCTACTTTTGTTACTGTTTTGGAGACGTTTCATACGCTCCTATGGTTACCACATACTTGACATGTACATTTACTAGTCTTATATGCCTTTTCGCATGGAAAAGACATTAATAAAGCTTTCTTTCTCTCTCTCTCTCTCTCTCTCTCTCTCTCTCTCTCTCTCTCTCTCTCTCTCTCTCTCTCTCTCTCTCTCTCTCTCTCTCTCTCTCTCTCTCTCTCTCTCTCTCTCTCTCTCTCTCTCTCTCTCTCTCTCTCTCTCTCTCTCAGCCCCATAAAGGCAGACGCACACATATCTCATTGCTTCGTCCCCCATGGTATGATGTCGAATGCAGTTCTCTTCATCACCTTGTCACCCATGCACGTACTCATGCTCCCCACCTTCTCCGCTCCGCCCACTCTTACCATTGTACACTTCGTCGTAAAAAGCGTGCCTATGATGACTCTGAAGGAAAACGACTTGTTGACCTTCTCTTCAGTTCTTCTTCAGGCGCCTTTTGGCATGAGTTTTTGCCTCATGCTCCACCACCTCTTCTGGTATTTGGAGCACCATTGGGATGAAGTAGGGCTGCTCTCTTTCACCAGTTCTTTTTGGATTATACATTGATGAGCTAGAGAGTTATCTCACAGTGTGGTGGAGCTGGTTGCAGACTTGGCGATATCTTGATTGCCATCCTCCTTTATGCGGATGGGGCTAGCCGCTATAGAGGCAGCTGGATTGCTTACAGGGCTTTTGCACCAAATGGGGATGGGGGTGAACATTGCGAAGACCAAGGTTATGGTCTTCAACACTTCTCGAGCTTTCATTGTTGCGGAAGCTTTTTCTTGTTTCGTGTTCGTCCTCTCTTCTGATTCGCGAACAATTTTCTGTCTTTGAATTTGCTTTTCGTGCGGAAGCTCTTACTTGCATATCCAGCTGATTGCAGCTCCGCACGCTATTGTACATCCTCCAGTAATGGACTTGCTGTCATCCTTGCAGCTCGCCCAGCTCGCATCACTGTAGTGATGCAGCTCGAATCCTTTCTCCTCGTTTCTAGCTCTGTAGGTTAATCCAATATTCTGGGTACCCTTCAGATACTGTAGGATTCGTTTGGCCATTTGCCAATGTGCTAGACCAGAATTGGAACAGAATTGGCTCAATGTGTAAACAGAGAAGGCCAGATCCGGTCTGGTACAAATTGTCAAGTACATCAGACTCCCGATTAAGTTCTGGTAGGGTAGACCTGCCATCTTCTGTTCTTCCTCTTCTGTTTTTGGGCAATCCTGTTTCGTCAACTCGGCTCCAGCTATCATTGGTGTGGCCTTTTCTTTGCAGTCCATTATGTGGTACTACTTCAGCACTTTTCTGGCGTATTCTGACTGACTCAAGTGCATTTCGCCATTTGTTCGATCTCTTCTGATCTCCAGCCCTAGGCAATTTGTTGCTTCTCCAAGATCTGTGATTTCGTAGCTTTCAGAAATCTGACTCTTCGTGTCTTTGCTCAGCATCAAGGAATTTCCTATCATCAGCGAATCATCCACGAAAATGGTCAGTATCACAAAATCCTTTCCTACTCTTTTGATGTAGACATTACAGTCTGGTTGAGTAGGGTTGAAGTCTAGAGACTTCAGAAGACCATCAAGCTTTTTGTACCAGGCCCGTGATGCCTGTTTTAGACCGTAGATGCATCTCTGCAATCGACAAACATATTGTCTGTTGTCGAGGTCTTCATAGCCTTCAGGTTGCTTCATGAAGATTTCCTCCTCTAGATCTCCGTGGAGAAGGCTGTTTTCACGTCAATCTCGTGAATTTCCAGATTGTACTGTGTGGCGTATGCAAGGAGTAGCCTTATGCTTGTCATCTTCACCATGGGCGAATATGTGTCGAAATAGTCGACACCATATCTCTGCGTGTAGCCCTTTGCGACAAGCCTTGCCTTGTAGCGGCCAATAGTGCTTTAGCTTTTTCTTGTACACCCACTTGTAGTCGACTATTTTCCTGTTTTCTGGCAGTGGCTCTAATGTCCATGCCTCGTTTTGCCCCACCGACTCGATCTCCTCTGACATTGCCTGCTTCCAGAATTCTCCCTCTGGACTCTGGATAGCTCCTTGGTATGTTGCTGGCTCTTCTGTGAAGCTGCAGTACTCGAACTGCGTGTCTTCGCTCCATTGAAGATTGTCAGAATAGCGGTCTGGAGCTCTTCTTTGTCTTGTTGACCTTCAAGGTTCGTTTCGTCGCTGCTCGAACATTTCTTGTTCGTGGGTTCGATCCTCTGCTTCTTGTTGCTCTGGAATCTGGGGCTCTGCATTCTGATTTGATGTATGTCCTCGATCTCCCTCTTGAATAGGCAGCAGTGTGAAGATCTCATGGCCTCTTTCGTCTTTCAGTCCAGGGAATGTGGACTCGTCGAACTTCACATCTCTGCTCAAAACAACCTTCTTCGTGGTTGGATCGTAGAGTCTGTACACATGTGTTCCGTTCGAGTAGCCGACCATGATTGTTTGCTCGGATTTGTTATCGAGCTTGCTTCTCTTTTCCTTTGGAATGTGCTTGTATGCCGCACATCCAAACACTCGTACGTATGACAGATCAGGCTTTCTGCCTTTCCACATTTCGTACAGTGTTTTGTTCTCCAGCGTTGTCGTTGTAGATATGTTCTGCAGGTGTACAGCTGCAACTATTGCCTCGGCCCAGAATTGACCTGGCAATTGAGCCTGTGCCATCATGCATCTGGATCCTTCGACTAGCGTTCTGTTTTTTCTTTCTGCCACACCGTTGTATTCTGGTGTGTATGCAGGAGTGAACTGGTGTTCGATCCCCTGTACTTCGCAGAATCTTGAGAATTCTATGCTTTTGTATTCACCTCCATTGTTAGATCTAAGGATCTGTATCTTTTTCAAGGTGTGTCGCTTTGCGAATGCCACGAACTTCTTGAAAGAATCAAATACATCGGATTTCTTCTTCAAGTAGTAGATCGTGGTCATTCGGCTGTAATCAACTATGAACGTTAGAAAATATCTCGAACCTAAGAGCGAATCTGTTTTCATCGGTCCACACACATCAGAGTGGACGAGCTCAAGAACTTCTTTGGCTCTTCTTCCCTCGTGTGTGAATGGATTCCGATGTTGCTTGCCTTTCTGACAAGCTTCGCAAAACTCAGCCTCTGGCCTTGAAATCTTGAGACCTGTGACAATGTCCTTTCTGCTCATGTCATACAGGCTCTGCATGTTCAAATGATACATTCTTCTATGCCAGAGCTGATCTTCGTTTTCTAAAGCATTTCAGAGTTGCTGATTATTTTGGCCTGGTGGAGATTTCCTTCTCTGTATCCGACCGTTAGCAACTTGTTTGTCGTCTTCGACCATACGGCAAGTGTTGCCGTCAAACAAAACTCGAATGCCTAGATCTGCCATCTTGGAGACAGATAGCAGATCCTTTCTGAGTGAGGGCACATAGAGTGCTCCTAGCAGCTCTGCTTGGCCTGACAGTGTTCGTAGCTGTAGAGAGCCGATGCCTTTGACATCGTGTCTGCTTCCATCGCCTAGAATCACTGCTCTGTCGTTTTCGAGTTCGCGAAAGTTGATCAAGATATTCTTGTTGCAAGTTATGTGAGATGTTGCTCCTGAATCGATGACTACATCGTAGTCGTGTTCAGAGTAGCTTGTCGAAGCTTCGTAGAGTATCGTGAAAGCTTCATCACCTCTTTCAGCATCCTTTGATGACTCTGCAACGTTTGCCTTTTTAGCTTTGTTTTTCCTTTTTGGGTTAACTCTGCAGTCGTATGCAGAATGCCCTTTCTTCTTGCAGTGCATGCAAGGTATTGCTGGATTGAACCAGCATTTGTTTGTCGTACGGCCTGGTTTATGGCAGTGATCGCAGGAAGAAGATTGTTGATTTGAGGACTTCGTCTTCTCGAATCTTGGCTTGTTTTTGTTCTTCTTCTTTCCTTTCGTGAAGAGAGCCTTCTCTTGATCACTGCTTCCCTCTCCTTCGTCTCTCATCAGTCTCTCATCAGCGACAAGACTGACTGCTTTGTCGAATGTCATATCTGGTAGACTCAATATGAGCATTTTTAGCGGCTGATAGGACGTCGGTAGAGATTCCATGAAGTACATCAGCTGCTGTGGTGCTCCTGTCCTGATGCAGCGAGTTGAGCGAAGATCGTTCTGATCTTCTCAACGTGCTGATCTAACTAGTTGCCATCCCACAGTATGGATTGCAGCTGATTGTGAAGGTGCATGACTGAAGCTGCAGTCCTCACTTCATACTTCTGCTTTAATCTTTCCCACGCTGCATGGCTGCTTTATCTTCATTTATGGACGAAACGATGAGCGCGCTCATCCTTTCTGATCCATTCAGCTCTCCTCGGGTCTCCCTCTAGAGGCTGCACCTCTGAGAGCTCGGTCACCAACCAGATGCCTTCGCCCTTCAGGAGTGTTTTGATTTTGAATTTCCAGATTCTGTAATTTGCACCATCAAGACTGATTGCTACTCTGGTCTGGATTGTCGTAGCCATATTGTGTTGTCTGGAAGAATCATTGCTGGGATATCAGTAGTGATAACCTGTAGGCTCTGATACCATGTCGCGGAAGCTTTTTCTTGTTTCGTGTTCGTCCTCTCTTCTGATTCGCAAACAATTTTCTGTCTTTGAATTTTCTTTTCGTGCGGAAGCTCTTACGGGATCCCAGACACTCAACTACGCATCACAGAACATATTTTATTCTAGCAATCAAGAGACACAACACAAGGCCAAGAGATACACGAAATAGAGCGACTATATTGTCAGTTTGGTTTTAGAGCGAGATCGTCAATGTCTCGCTCGCTACGTCTCTCTCTGTTTCTTACAGATCTCTGTATTCACTATCTCTCTCCCTTTTAGTTATGATCCAGAGAGGATTGTTTATACCTCCACTATGTGGAGTTTACAAGATAGCTAAACGTAGAATCACAAGACTAGTTAATGCTAATCAACCAGTTAGCTAGTCTCCATCGTTGCTATTTGTTTCAGCTAGGCATGAAGCCCGTTGAGCTACTAGCTGGCAGTGCAAAGGGTTTCTCTTCGTTTGTTTCGTTCTTTTCGTTTCTTTTCGTAGTCTTCTTTCTGCGCCCCTTTTGCGGTTTGCGGTCCTTGGAGGTGTGTTTACGATTCGAGATTGATTCGCGAATCGTTCGTGCTTCGAGTCAAAGACACATTGACTGTCGCGAATTGTTCTCGTTCGACCTTCGTGTCTTGTTCGTGCTGCGACAAAGTTGCAGGAGTTCACCATTTCTGACATTCATGCAGCGTCAAGAGCTCACTCTCGATGGACAGACCTTAGAGGTAGTTTCTTCTTACACTTACTCGGGGATACTTTTCTCTGGTCCTCCCTTCTGAATGCAACACGTAGCTACCACTCGACTTGGGAAGGGGCACTCCTCCCTTGTTCAGCTAGAGCGGTTTTGCTTCAGGGATGAATGTCGCTATTACATTATGGTTTTCAACACATCGAAAGCCTTTATGCAGCGCCAAGAACAAGAACTTATCTTTGATGGGCAGCCCTTAGAAGTTGTATCTTCTCACACTTACCTTGGCGTGCTTTTTACAGGACCTATCTTTGGCATGCGACAGGCAGCTTCTGCCGGACACGCCTCCCTCGTCCAATTACATCGTTTCTGTTTCCGATGATTTATCCGGGATGTTCCGACTCCCGAGTAAATTTCAGCTTTTTGATACTCTCGTTACCCCCACATCCCTATATGCAGCAGTAGTATGGTGTACGGGTCTTACATCATCTAATTGGGCCAATATTTCACGACTGCAGGTTCTCATGCTATCTCGAATGCCGTCTGTCCCACATTAGATTATCCTGACAGAGTTCACAGTTCCACCCCTAGCCACCATCTTTCAGCTTATCCTATATATTCAACGTATCATGATGCTACCCACGAATGAGCAAAGATACATACCGCAGCACTTACCTTATCACGACACCTTTATAACCAGGGGCATCGACTATCATGGTTTTCTAAGGCCTCCCAGCTATTGGACACACTTGGCATCTCTATCACAGACCTTCCATCGGGCACCCATGAGTATATTAGATGCTTTCTCTATAGAGCATATCTGAGCCGAAGATGGCAGGGACAACTCGAGGTCAAACCCAAATATTACAAGATACATTTTCTGGAGCTAGATACAGTGGGATTCCTAGTTTTGCCACATTATCTTACCTCAGGACTATGTCATGGGCTTCGACTTCTGTTGGGCCAATTCCGAGTTTCTTCAAGTTGTGCTCTTTATCTATGGTCGAGTCTAAGAAGCATATCTTATTCATATGTCCAGTTTACTATGAAATCAGAGGGTAATATTACTACCTTTTCAATCAGTCACCAGTTACACTACGGTCCCTTATCTCATACGAGGATCCCCGTTGTGTGGCATAATGATACGTGAGCTCCTATGATAGATCGTAGGACCTATGTCAAACAGCTCAGCATACTTATCCAGCCACACAGTCTCAGATTTCATCCTTCTTCTCTCTCGAAGATGCGTTCTGATGCAGATATGACTAACAGCAATTGCAACGACATTCCCAGACCGAGGACGCAGAGACGACGCACCACTCAGTCTTAGGCGACCATGAGAGCTGCTACACGTCCCATTATGCGAGGCCCTACTTTTCGACGTCGACACCAGAGACAACATTCAGCCATCCATGCAGCAGCTATGCCTATCACATCCTTTTTCACGATCCGCATTTAACCTGGGTCTTTCAAACGTAACTGTGACGCAAATTATGGAAAACTTATCGGACCCCAAAGCGAGGGAACAATCTCATCACCAACTTAAAGATGGAATTTCGGTATACGACAATAAAAGGATAGTCCTAGTGCCAAATTCAAAGCTAGTACCTCATATTTTTTATGAACTACAAAGTCTTTTCAAATGGCAAAAAATGAAGCAAGATTTTACAAGATGGTTAGGGAATGCAGCTCATGTCAGATGCACAAATCAGAACATGTTAAGAAACTTGGGTTGTTACAACCACTATCAGTTCCTTCTTAATGGTGGGAAAGCATTGGTATTGTTACATTCATACTGTGGTTATAGGACTCATGTTAGTCATTTACATTCAGAGCACATTAGTTCTCTAGATGTACTTATTTTGTATTACTTGGAGTCGTTACACACGCTCCCTCTATTACCACACTTGACATGTATCTTTTAGTCTTATATGCCATTTGGCATGGAAAAGACATTAATAAAGCTCTCTCTCGATTCACAAAACTGGTGACCCCATGGACCCTGGTAATTATCGCACCATTATGATTGGACATATCATTGCTAAGTTATATGATACAATCCTCCAGTCAGCAGTCAGTTCTGAGGCAGAGTCTAGGAGATTACATGCATTGGGCCAGGCGGGTTTCAGGGCACACTACTCCACCACAGATCATATCTTCACCCTTCGAGCCGTTATTGAGGAGGCTAGACACAGGAGAGAGCGGGTCTACTATTGTTTTGTTGACTTCAGGAAAGCCTTTGACTCTGTTCCACGTTCCCTTCTCATTCAGCGTCTACGTGATCTTGGTTTTTCTACTGACACGATCTTGGCAGTGATGGCACTATACGAGAGTCTTTGGCTGTTTTCAGAGTCACACCGGCATCTCAGGATCACATCTGGAGCACTATTGGCGTGAAACAGGGTTGTTCTCTATCCCCAACCCTGTTTGGACTATATATTGACAAGCTTGAGAGAGTTATTGAGAGATGCGGTGGCACAGGTTGCAGGCTTGGGAGCATCTTGATTGCTATACTTTTATATGCAGATGACGTGGCCCTCTTATCTTCTACCAGAGAAGGATTACAGCGATAGCTAGACAGTCTTCATGCCTTCTGCAGTAGATGGGGATGGGGATCGGGGGTTAACATATTGAAAACCAAAGTTATGGTTCTCAACACGTCAAGAGCTTTTATGCAGCGCCAGGAACTGATCTTTGATGGGCAACCCTTGGAGGTCGTATCTTCTTACACTTACCTTGGCGTGCTTTTTACAGGCCCTATCTTTGGCATGCAACATACAGCCTCCGCCAGACTTGGGAAGGGTCACGCCTCCCTTGTCCAATTAGAGCGTTTCTGTTTTAGACGGTTTATTCGGGATGCCCCGAGTAAATGTCAGCTTTTTGATACTCTCGTTACTCCCACAACCCTATATGCAGCAAGTTAAGAAAACAGTTTACAAACCCGACCGGATCAATCACCACAGCACAACGTCAAGTGCAACAAGACAAGACAACAGAATTGCTCACCACAAACTGTATATTCAACTAACTAGTACGTACAAAGATAAAGTTGCTTAAAAGCACTCAAAGGGCTCGTAAAAGAAAGACGGCCCGATAATTCTAGAACTGAGCACACGTGGTGCCGTCGAAATAAAAAAGACTGTATAAGTCGATCATTGCTATTTTAACTCTCTCCCTCAATGACCATCTGTGAGAACACAAAGCTCTCAATGTTCGTGTTAGAGGTATTCCGAACTCCCAAAATGTTGTTGAAGAAGCTGAAAAGTTTAAAGAAGGAAATCTTTAACACCATAGCAAACTGCCTGGAGACCTAAGAAGGACCCATATACTCTGGTCATTCGCTTCACGTCAATGTCTTACCGGCGCGAAGTTTTAGGAAAACGATCTAAATTGCGTAATACCAAAATCTATTTGGACGAAGATCTTACTTTCATGCAAGTCCAAGAACGTAAGAAAGCAAGACAAGAAGCTCTATCAACTGGCAAAGGGCTTATCTATGATCCCTAGATATAACATCCCCATGACAAAAGACATGACAAATACATGCAAAAACATCATTAATTAATCTCTAATGATCATGAGAAGTTTAGGTCGGAGCAAACAGTGTGTTGGGTTTGTAAGGTGTGGCTCTCTCCTTACTACCAATGAAATTGAGGTGTGCCAATTAAAGATTCTATAGGTGCTCTTTTCAAGGATGTTGTGTGTTGAAGCACATTCTATATGGCTAAGAAAATGAGTGCAGGAAACCCTGATTTTGTGCCAGCTAAATTCTAGCACCAAAGACATGCCACAAGCTTTGGGGAGGGTTTCATGCATGAGAAGCATCAGAAAAAAGATCATTGTCGATTCACAACAAGGACCCCACATTTCCTGTCTAGATTGAAGCAGCATAATGGACTAATAATGGCATGTCAGTCCATTATGCCGGTTTCAACTAACATATGCAATGTCTTATTCTCAATGAAGTTAAAGAGGACTGGGCAACTCCTTCGGTTTCATAAGCACAAATATCATAGAATCAAAAAAAATCTAGCAAGCCATTAGTTCCTCACTTCGTGTTCATGTATAGCAAGATATCATGGCTATGAAACTGACAACAATTTCATTTCATTTTCAAACTATTAACAGAATAATGGACAGCTTACCTGCAACCCAACAAATGGCTCTCGGAGTTCAGTGAGCTCAAAAAGGAGCTTAACATACTTTTCCTTCTTATCTTTTTCCTCTATTAAGACCTCATTCAATTGCCCGTTGCTTGTTCCAATTAGAAATTCTCGTGTTGAAGCTGAATGACAACCAAGTGAACAATGAGATAAAATCTCATGCGGTCCAGAACCTTGCACTAAACAGATGCAGCATATTGTTTTCCTTTTCTGACAGTATTGTGAAGAGTCTTAGAACATATATTAGCAATAAATAACAGCACAACTTGCTTTTTTAAGCCAAAATCATTGGAGCTTATTGTCCAAGATCATGATAAAGCTACAATCTAAGGCTAGCTGAATTATCGATATCAAATGGAATCTGGATGCAAAGAATCGAAGTTGCAAACAGTCACATGAAATTATCAAATTTCGACTAGATATGGACCTGAATGATTTGACTATCGCCTCAATTTAACAAGAACAAATTGACAAAAAAATTTCAATTCTTATTTATCTTAGGTGCAGCACCTCACTAGTCACTAGAATTATAGGCAAGGGGATGATTACCTTCATTGATTTGTTGCCTGTTCCAAGCAACTGCATTCACAAGCAACCCCTTTAGTTTACTCAGTACACGGGGCTTTCTCCACTTGGAATGTATATAATAGGTTTCTGCTCCTGCACTACTACGAATAGTGATCAAAGCATGTTTTCCTCCTGGATCGATGAAAACCTTATGGACAGATTGTTCCACGACCCGGCTTGTAGTTAAGTCAAGTTCTGGAATGTATCATAAAACCAAAGCAAATTCTTCCATGAGCATAAATCTCCAATAAGTACCCCTAACAATGAGCAGAAAAAGACCCTGCTTTTAAGAACAAAGAGAAACTACGTCAAAAACTTCAAAGATTTGCAACGTCAATCAGAATTTTCTTCACAACTATCCTTTAAAACGTTAAAGACTCGTCATAATTTCATAAATATTTCCAGCAATTTTAGTAAGAAAAGTAAAGCATCCTGGTATTCGCAGCCAAAGAAAACCTAGAAACTTCAAAACTTTTCAATCAGAATTCTATTCAACTATTCTATTAAACGTTTAGGACTCGTCTATATTTTCATGGCAATTTGTAGCAATATTTTGTATTAAAAGTGTAACAAACTGGTAATCGCAGCAAGCAGAGGCAAGCAATGAAACTGCTAGTGTGGATAAGAGAACAAAGAATGATATGCATAGGAGATACCTAAAACTTCTCCCCCACTAAAGTCATGCCTTATGAGCCAACCCCTGTTAGTGCCGACAAGAATCACATTGTTTGCTGCTGCAACATTTGTAATAGCTCCATGCCCTTTCGAAGCATTTCGTTCAAGCTCATCAACAGTAAACATGCGGCCAATTGAACTCTTGGCAACAATCCCCACAGCTAAATCTTCAAATGCCTGCATAAAATTATGAAACTAAACGTAAAAATCTGACAAATTCCCGATCGCAAACGAATATAGGCTGAGAGCTCAGAGACCGTGAGGAGCTAGGGCAATGCTGCAACATAAACCCTACCTCATCGCCATCATCTATGGGTACATTATTGTTAGAAGAGGCTGAGGCATCGGGAATGAAAGATCTCGAAGAAGATTGGATTGACGCCCACTCGTCCAACATAGTTTATATTGCTGATGCTGTTTCTCCAGCTGCCCAGCCACCACCTCCAGATCTGACAAATGCGATGCCTCGCTGCACGCGATTGCTTCGAAGCAAAAAAGAACGTTGCATCAAGATTTTTGTTCATGAAACGAAGTCTTAAAGGATTCTGTATAGTCGAAGAGATAGAGAGAGAGAGAGAGAGAGAGAGATGGGCTTTGTTGATAGTGTTAGGAGGAGGGAGGATGGTGCTCAAGGTAGAAGTTGGCTTTGCATGTGGTGAGTTTAGTAGCTAGTTTGAAGCCAAAGAGTTGCCTCTCTCATGCACAACCCCCTTAGAGAAAGAGAGAGAGAGAGACAAGATGTTCCAAGCATTCTCATTGAGCCACATGCACCCTCACACTCATCGGCGCACAAGTGGACTTTGAGCTCTCACTAAAAAAATTGTTCCATAATGTTCTATGTGTTTTGTGTGTGTGTGTGTGTGTGTGTGTGTGTGTGTGTGTGTGTGAAAGATATATTAAAGTATTTTAGTGCCAAAAGGCATAGAAGACAAAGTAATACATTTCAAAGGTGTATTGATAATGGGAGTGTATGAAAAACATCTTCAAGGCAATCGAAATACAAGTGCATATTGTCTAAATCTAATTTGGAAAGACAAAAACATTTTTAGATAGTACAAAATGGTGCATAGACTGTGTGGTGATACAAAATGGTGTATATATACTCTTGGCTAAAACGGCGAAAGAAAGTTGTGATGTGAGATTTCAATGACATCATAGTAGGAGGAGAGCGATCGAGACATTCAAACTTGTGTCAAATTTTGTAGGTGTTCATTGTGTTTTTTTTTGTCACCCCTTTCCCCAACAGTGATATCAGAACTAATGTGTTAATTGTCATTACATTTTCAACATTTAACAAGACACATGGAAAAATAATCTTTCAACTATTTGCCTTATTGAGAGATTCAATGGTGATGACTTTCATATGTGAAATTTGTTGGAAGAAGGAAAGGATGCTAGATAGAGAAATGGCTACAATATTCTATGATGCACTATCAGGCCCTATGGAATAATCCCTCTTATAATGCATGACTATGCCTATCAAATTAAAACAAAACATCACGACTACATTCACATTTGAATTCTAGATGAGTAACATGTACAAATCAAAAGAATCATGAGCACAAAACAATAGCGGGTGCAGCCGGGTACTCAAAACTATCTATGAATATATGTTTGACACTTCCGCTAATAAGCAGTAAGCGTTTCTAGCAATGTGCTATATTAATCTCCAGGATCAATATGCAAAAGAGTTGAATATCTCATTAGATAGTTAACCTAGAAAGTTATCAACCATTTATACTAGTTTAACCCCCAACATTTGCTAGTCACTTTATCAGATACTGAAGCAAATTGGTTTTGCAGATACGGATTTGCAGATATAACATTGGCTAATCATTTCATTTGTATTTGCTACAGTATTTCTGCTGCTATTCATTGGTCATTTGGGTTGCAACCCCCTCCACAATGACAAAAAAAATTTGCAAATTTTTTTGCAATTTGGGACAAAGTTTCTGGTCCCGGATCGCTGGCGATCCGGATCGTTTTTGCAGCGGATTCCGATCCGTTGCAACACAGACCAGAACCCAATCCCAAATGGAAACTAAATGTAGAGAAGGCTTAGTTGCCCGTTCTGTCTATTACCTCTCAGGATATGGTTTTTTTTTTTCTTTTGTCAATATCAATAACAATATATATCTGCTGTTGCGATCATGAGATGAATCGCTATTTGATGATGATGACATCGTCGATGACATATACACTGTAGCCAGCTACTCTATACCACATCATAAGTAATCATTATGAGACCATATATACTGAAGAAATATAATAAAATTTGTTAAAGACATGCCAACATCTAATCCATGTATATTCTACTTATGCTTAATGTAAATCTAATATTCTAGTAACATCGCTATCAAGAAAATTGCTTGGGTGGGGCAACACATGACGAGCAATCAAAATGAGATTCATACTGACAAATGTTAGACATCAGTAGCTAGTGCGTGCATGGCTATCTCAACTAATTTAAAGACCTATGACATCTTTATTACAATGCTAAATGATATTTCAACTAAGTACTATGATTTCATATAAGGTTATATAGGTCACACACCAACAATTGAAAAAATTTATCATATAGGTCACATATCACTAAGGTCCTCAATATAACATAAATGCTTTTGATCATGAATCTAAATGACCCCATGCAACCATTTAAGAGGCCACATGACAAAAGCAAAAAAAATTTATTTGACCATATAATTATGTCATCAAATTATATCAAATCTATGACACCTAGATTATTAATAAACTAAATGTTTTATGACATCATCGATTTGACATAATATTATGCCATAAAATCTTAAAAAACTTGTCAAATTACTTGTTTGCTAATAATATGTACTATTTCTTATCTCATGATTTTGTCTTGTATGTCAAATCTCAAGAAAAATAAAATTTATAATAATATAAAACTAGTTTTAACAATTAAATACTATCATAATGATTTTTTAATTGATTTTTTTATATTCCATCATATTAAAAAATATACTTTATGTAAAATCCTACACTAAAATATTCTCATAAAATCTAGAAAAGATTATGAGAATATTGAATGACATTTGAAGCATGCAAGCCCATGTGAGGGACCCTCTCACGTGCCAAGAGAGGAAATACAAACCCATGGAACATCCACGCGTGGATTATCCATGCATGGATAACTTTTGCGTGGATTATCCACGCGAAACTTGAATGCCAATAAATTAGCATTTCCGCGAGCATTCTTGCTCCTCTTCTTTTGCTTTCAAGTTTTATAGGTTTTCTAATCTAGTGTTTAGTGCTTTTGCTTGGTATTGCTCTTCTAAGCTCTATAGATCCTACTTGCTTGCTTGCTTTTCATTTTCAAGATTCATCCTTTTGGATGATTCCAAGTACAATGTAGTACCACCTAGACCACTTATCCTACACTCTTGATCACTAGCTATAAAAATAAACCTTTTAACATCATAAGAGAGTAGAGTGAAAAATTAGTCCTTTTGGAAAGTCATGTGGGAGCTAGCCCCACTATCAATCCACCAAGCTTCACTTGTGTGTGATTTGGATGATGGTGTTGAGTTGGATGCCATTAGAAATGATTATTCTTCATCCTCCTCATCTTGATGTGCAATGTTGCCTTGCTTGTCTTCTTGTGTCTTCTTCGTCTTGAAGTATTTTGATGTAAAGTGCCCCTTCTTTCCACAAAAGAAGCACTTGTACTTGGATTTGTCTTTCTTCCCTTTGCCCGTTGAGCTTGATGATGCATCCTCATCTTTGGTCTCCTTTTGTTGATTCTTCTTAGATCCATTGGTCTTCTTCCTTGGATAGTTATATGTTGCTAGATTGGCTTCTTGTTTCAGTTTGGTGGATTGATGCAATGGTTGAATGCTTGGACCTGCATGTTTTGGTTTGAGTATGTGATTACAGTTCAAGAGTGACCTTCCTTGGTGTCCTCTAACAGGCAAGACATAAACTATAACGATAACCAATCCTTTATGCCTGATTCTGGGCATTGTAATAACAAGAAAACATCAAGAAAATGCCCAACGTAGCCTGGTAACAGGCAGAAACCGTTATGAAACAAGAAAAATGAACAAGAAAAAGCCAACACATCCTCTGGAACAGGGGATCTGTCAACATGTGTAAACTCCATAAGGCACTTTATGGCTTGAAGCAATCTATGACAAAATTTCCAGAATTCACACGTATGGGAATGATCCACAAGTATGATTGATCTTATTAAGCTTTGTTATTAGCACAATAACCTGATTCTAGATTGAATAGCAAGATCTAGTACAAAATTTATGGCTTAACCACAATCTAGCATACTAAGAATCAGATGATGATAGCTTTGAATTACAAATGAGCAAAAGTACAAGAATTTAGTGTATGAGCATTAGCCTCAACACGAGAGAGAGAGAGAGAGAGAGAGAGAGAGAGAGAGAGAGAGAGAGAGAGAGAGAGAGAGAGAGAGAGAGAGAGAGAGAGAGAGAGAGAGAGAGAGAGAGAGAGAGAGAGAGAGAGAGAGAGAGAGAGAGAGAGAGAGAGAGAGAGATATATTCAAGCAGATTTGGCGCAGATCCAAAATAGCATGGAATAGCTACAAAGCTTTGGTTCTTCATCAAAGATTATGTGAATAGCTACACATATTTATGGAGGTTGAAGTAGCTCGAGGTAGAACCACATCCATCCACCTTTCAATCATATCTAAAGTGAAAACTAGAGTCTAAGTGACATTTGTCACATCTCATGCATGCATTTCTACCTACTTTTACCAAGTGGCATTTTTCTAACTAGAATTGTACAAATCATCATGCATGTGTCCATTTCACTTTGTGCATGCCATGCATGTCACTATGGATCACTTACAATAAATGCATGTGATATGCCACGAGTTTTTACAAGCATATTAATGCCATTTCTAAGTCTACAATCTATATGCAAGTTGTATACTACCAACTAGACATGAGAAACCCATATAGCTCGAGTTTCATCTAGGCCAAATTTGGATTTACATTATGAAACAACACACTTGCATAGTAAAAAGTTTGTAGCAAGCCTAAATTCAAGATGGATGATTTTTATTTTCAACACTCCTCCTAAAAAACAATCTATGTTGACTTGAACATGGATCCTGGTATTACTCCAAGATTGGCTCTATGTTTGATGTAGAAATTCTTGCTCAAAGGTTTGGTGAGCAAATCTACAATACAAGATGATGTGTCGATGTGCTCCAAGAAGATTTCCCCTCCAATGAGCTTCTCTCTCACGAAGTGATGTGCAACCTCGATGTGTTTGCTCCTTGCATGGAATATTGGATTGTTGGCAAGGGCTTGTGCTAAAATATTGTCACACATGATCATAGGTAGATCATCTTTCATGATTATCTTTAGTTCCACTAGCAACCTCTTGATCCAAAGCACTTCCTTTGTTGTAGTACTGTGTGCCTTATACTCAGCTTCACAAGATGAGAGTGATACAGTATCTTGCTTTTTGGAAAGCCAAGATATCAAGTTTCCTCCAAGATATATGACATAAGCACTTGTAGATTTTTAATCTGCTTTATCACTAGCAAAAGCCATGAGAATAGAACCAAGAATATCTTGACGCTCTACCACCTGATGAGAACACATGCGAAGAAAATCCTCAAAGCATCGATGCAAGGTGCCATAAGTCTCAATAGCCAAGGGCGGGAACATCAGTGGGTTGCCTGTCAGAGTAGTTTTTTTCCTTCTCTTGTGCTGCCATGTCTGCCGCTTCTCCTGGTGTGAAGGCAGAGCGCGGCAATAGGTCACCACGTGTGGGATCAGCAAAAACAACATCTGCCAAAGTACGAAGCCCATCCCGAGAGAGGACAATGTCAACACGGCTGCGGGAAGAGTGGGACGCGGAAGAAGGAAGGACATGAGACTGCTCTCTGAGGACATGAAATCCTCCATCTCTGGCTATAGTGGCCGCTGCATCTCTAACAACATCATGCGTAGTTGTGCGCTCACTCCCAGAAGGACAACGGAGGAGGTGGATAGCAAGAGCATCAATAGGGTGACCACAAACACACCTGGAGAGACCCAAGAGTGAAGAATGAGGAAGCCCCAATCGAAGACGAAGAGTAGTGGTGAAGATGGCCGAAGACAACCGGAAGGAAGGAATAACAGGCCGAGTTGACAACCAAGCCCCGGCACCAGGACCCGCACAAGAAAGAAGCCGAGCTCAATGCAACGCCGAAGGAGCCTCATAGAGTATGATGAAAAGGGTATGCTTGTGCACGCACTCCAAGAGGGTCTCTTGCAGGTGATCTGAACTGAAAGTGAGGAGTTGCAGGAGGAAGACAAGCTTGGGCAAAGAGGGGGAGGAGCTCTTGTGCAGTGATGAGGAGGTGCTGAAAAGGCAGAGAACCGCTATCCACATGAGCAATGCAATCCTCCAAGAGAGGGTGAAAGCCAGAAAGGAACCGAGAAGACAAAGTAGGGGCGACAAGAGCCCAACTCCCAAGAAAAGTTGTAGGTGCAGA